>BPTQ01000008.1:54992603-55060750 GCA_019973895.1 Chrysanthemum seticuspe | reverse complement strand
TTTTGTTAAACCGAATACAACACCACCCTTGTGGTGGCTCATATACTCGATAGTAGCAGCAGGTAAACACCCTTGGTGTTGCTGCTGTGGTGACTCAACCCAAGCCAAGCACCATCTCTTGGTGTAGCTGCAAACCGAGAGCAAAAACACAAAACAAACGCCACTAATTTTAGCAATCCCAAATCCAATCTAAACTCGAGACCAAAACGGGTTTGGCCCGTGGTCAAGGAATCTGAACCGACCTTTTTTCAGGTTCACCCGACCCAAAAACCAGGATGACAACAACTAGTGCTTGATCAATTCAACTAGTGCAACCATTTAAGTACCAGATTATGAACTTCATATTTACACCTCAAAAAACCCATATCATATTATCAAAACCCAACTTCACATACTCACTTAAATAACAAGAAAAAGACCAATAAATCACTTAAAACCAACAAAAAATAGCAAGTAAAGCAGGTAAAGAGAAGAAGAAAAAGCATACCTTATAGGAGGAGATGATGGCGGCTGTAGGTGGAGATGATGGCGGCAGTAGGTGGAGATGATGGCGGCGGCGAGAGGTGGCCGGCCGAGGCTGAAGGTGGCCGGCTGCGGCTGTGAAAGGGTGAAGGTTTTGAAAGTCTGGAGGGGTTGAAGGGTTTGGAGTGTAGGAAGAAGTAGGTTTAAGAGGGAGTAAGATGTTTTCACGTGTCTAACCGAGTAAGACATAATACATCTTACCGCGTCTGAACGAAAATGAAAAAAACAAACAAGCGTATACGTCTGACCGCGTCTGAATACCTCTTACTGGTAAGATTCAGATGCAAATAAGACTTTTTTTATAAAAAACAAACACACCCTTATCCAAGTAAATTGTACCTATTCGAGAAGCTCTTGATAGACATGAACTTTGACGGGTTTGACAACCTTTCGAGGTTGTCCACACCTTCAAGGTAGTTATTAGAGCTAGTTGTCACCTAAAAGCTGACAATGTAACTCTTTAACTATGCAACGTAACCGTGTCCCTCGGGGAATTGTCTATCTTGAGTCGATCAATTCAAAAAGTGCGCGCTCCTTCCTCACTGTGCAGATTTCTGTCAAAACTCTTAAGCACATGTGGAGGGGGAGTATTTCTGAAAATCTAAAACTCTTAAAGTGTTCAAACATGTTTTTCATTTACAAACACTTCTAGAGATTTTCATGAATATGGCTTTATGGCAATGGAGTTATAAGGTGATTAAGGTTAGGAATAACCGTCCTATGATCCGCCAGAGCCGGAGGGATCTACCCAAGGACACTACCTATAGTTAGAATTAGAAGTCCTTAGGAATGATCATAAAAAGGAGAAAATGAGAATCAGAGAAAGAAGGATTTGAAGAATTAAAAAGAAATACAAAGAAATGGGTGAAAAGAAATAGCCCTCCAGATTATTCAACTTAGGGCAGACACCGGGTTCAATTCATATGCTACTGGTTGTCACTTAGTGACACCAGTATTGAAGATTAAAAGTCGTCATGGACCCAGTGACGCATGCACTAAACCTTCTTAGCCACTCAAGTTTCTCCCGAAAGAAGCTTGTTTCATTCTCACAGGGAACCCTACGTAAACTATTGGCTTTCTCTTAGAGATTGCTGGTATTGAAGAAGGAGACCCTCTCCCTAGTCTCCGCTCAGGAAAACCAAAATGCACTATTGTATCTAGAGCCACGAGATTCATCAAAAGATCTCTTAGGTACACTTGACATTTCATCACTTGTTGTTCAACAATAAGAACAACAGTGGTACGTTATCGAGTCCTATACAGATCCTAGCAATCTGTCGAGAACATTTACGAGAGGTTCACATCTGTGATCCTCAGTGATTGAATGGAAACTCCTGTCAGGGTCAACATCAAACAGCCCTGATAGCAGGTCGCTTCGGTAACTCCCCGTGGATTACGCTTAGTGGTCTCAAACAGTCTACAGTCGTGAGGTGATGCTTCGGTGTACTTCAGCGACTCATCTGAACCGTAGGTGTACTTGGGTACATCGCGTTATCTCACTTGTGGGACTCCGGTTCAGGAGCGACCTTTGTAAGAATTAGAGTTGTGTTTTCACACTATGCTGATTAACACTCTCAAAGTTCAAACTTGTAAGTGCCGGAATCCGCTTATTACTAACCTTTCCTATGTTTACTTCTTATGGAAGCTCTGGAGCAGACTGATCGTGCAGATTCTCCACGTGCTCATACCAACAACATCACATATGAAAGTTCTCTCATAATCAAAGGTAACACAAAGTCAGAATGATTCTTCGTCTACAAAGAATCTACAAAGTTTAAAGACTTAAAGAACTTCATCAACTATAATCCAACGTCAAAGAGCGTGTGAGCATGTTGGAGAAAGACGTGGAGACACTGGAGCAACGAAGCAGACCTAATGCAGATTACCACAACATACTATCACTTCCAATGAACAAAGAACTTAAGAACAAAGAAAATGAAGACGTCAAAGCAGAATACTTCAAAAGAAACAATTTCTCTATACTGGGGAGATTGTTCGAATCAAGACACTTCTTCTCACAAGAAAGAAGAATGTTAGAAGACGTCAAAGCTTCTATTACATCAGCACCTACAACGTTTATCACTCATTCATTCATCACTAACACTTAGGGGGAGATTGTTGGAATCACTCCTAAACCTTATTCAAGTGTTAGTGATTCATATGTAATAGTTAGCTTAATATGGCCTTTATGTTTGTTATTAGCTTAGGCTTATGTAGAAGGCCCATAAGCCTAGGCCCAAGTCCATAAGAGAAAGGAAGGGACTAGGAGTGTTGCCCTAGCTTCCTCTCCTATAAATACCTTGTAATAACCCTCACTTGAGGGTTGGTTGTTCAATTTATTATCTCTTTCACTTCATACGCATAACCATTCTATATTCATACGCATAAGTGTTTGATTGTTATTGTTCAACCGATCTCTTCTCTTCTCTATTTCTTACATGGATGCTTGTGTTATTAATATGGTGACCTAACATGACTAATCCCAGAAGAAGAAGAGACAGAATACTCAAGTCTCAAAAGGAGACGCTTTTCTTTTTTCTATCTCAAACAAGAGATAAGAATAAATATAAAGAGGCGCGTCATATTTTAGGGCTACAACACAAAGGATATATTAGGCATCGGGTTATACCATCAACCCCTACAGGTTCCAAAATTTTACAAGACCATCCTTTCACTTTTAAAGTATATATTATTTTTTATACATATTGTATTTTGACAAGTTACTTTTATTTTCAAATTAGTACTTTATCAAGTTTTAAAAATATAGTAACCTAGTGATTACACTGCTTATTATATTTATTAGGAATAACTTTTAAGGAGTAATTAACCTTAGGATATTTCATTTAAGAATATATAATCTCCCAGGATAGTTTTTGGATTAAAACTAGACCTATAAAGTTTTATACCCTTTAAGGAAATAAAACATAAGAGCTCACTAAACATAAGAAATTTCAACACACATCGTGTTCAAATTCTCTTGGAGATTTATTGTCAATATCTTTAAGATATGACAAAAGAAAATGGAAGTAAGGAACTTAGTACAACTAGTACACCTCAATTTCAATGCCCAATCCTAAAGCCCGTGAATTACTCATTATGGGCAATTCGAATGCAAATCATTCTCGAAGCGTATGGTTTATGGGAAACAATAGAGCCGACTCAACCCGATAAGAAAAGAGACAAAACGGCTATTGCATTTCTTTACCAAGCCTTACCCGAAGAACAATTACTTCAAATAACAAAGCACAAAACTGCAAAAGACATTTGGAATGCTTTGAAAACTAGACACGTTGGCGAAGACAAAGTTCAACAAGCAAGACTACAAACACTCAAATCTGACTTTGAGATGTTATATATGAAGGAAGACTAGACAATCGATACCTTCACTACAAAACTTACAACTCTCGTAAACAAAGCCGCTAGTCTAGGACACACAATAGAAGATCAAACCTTAGTACGGAAACTACTAAATGTTGTACCCGATAGGTATCTGCAAATAGTCGCATCTATAGAACAATATTCCGACCTAAGTAAAATGGCAATGGAAGAGGCAATCGGAAGACTTAAGACTTACGAAGAAAGGATTAAGTTCAAGAAAGGAAAACAAGTGGACAATCAAGAAAAATTGATGTTCACACGACATGACAATAGAGGAAAACACTTTAAAGGACATGGACGTGGGAAGTATAAATTTTCACAAGGAAGAAACCACGAAAAATCTAAGGAAAAGAAGAAAGATGGAGAAAACTCTCATAACAACTTCAACAAATCAAACATTGATCTTAGCAAAGTAAAATGTTACAAATGCAATAAGATGGGTCATTATGCAACTAAGTGTTATTCAAAAACAAATTCTAGTATGCAATCTAATCTTGTCGAGGATGACTTAGGACCTACCTTACTAATGGCAATATTAGAAGACCCACATGTAATAAAACTTGAAGATCAAATTGTCTCACTACACGAAGAAGATGTAGGATATAAAGAGACAAATGTTGATAGTCTATGGTATTTAGACAATGGAGCCAGCAATCATATGACTGGAATGAGAGAACACTTCAAAGAGCTAGATGAGAACGTTAGTGGAAAAGTAATATTCGAAGATGGATCTCACATAGAGATCAAAGGAAAAGGTTCAATCCTAATAGAATGTGATGACGAAAAACAAAGAATCATATCACACGTATATTACATTCCCAGCCTAAAAAATAACTTATTGAGCTTTGGACAATTCACCGAAATCGGTTGTAAAGTAGTAAGGGAAGATGATGAATTACGACTTTATGACATGGACAACAAAATCTTCATGAAAGTCACAAGACAGAGAAACCATCTATACAAAGCAAGTCTGAAGATAGGCACACATGTCTGCTTATTAGCAAACTTGAAGGACAATACTTGGTTATGGCACGGAAGACTAGGACACCTCAACTTTGAATCACTAAAATCTATGACTCAAAGAGAGTTAGTTCAAGGAATACATGCCATTAAACATACAACACAAATCTGTGATGTTTGTTTAGTTGGTAAACACAATAGAGCACCATTTCCCAAGAAAGCAAAAACTAGATCAACATCACCTTTAGATTTAGTATATGGAGATTTATGTGGACCAATCACACCACTAACACCATCTGAAAAGAAATACATATTCTTGTTAGTCGATGACTACTCAAGATATATGTGGGCGTATTTCCTAAACACGAAAGATCAAGCATTTTATACTTTCAAGGAATACAAGAATACAATAGAGAAGGAGCTAAGGACAACATTGAAAATGTTAAGGACTGATCGTGGAGGAGAATTCATATCTAACGAATTCACTCAATACTGCAAAGAAAATGGCATAGCATGACAACTTACCGCAACAAAATGGAGTAATTGAACAACAAAATAGGACAATTATGTCTACAACGAGATGCATGATGAAAGTAACCAACATGCATCAAAACTTTTGGGCTGAAGCTGTTAGACATGCAATATACATTTTAAACAGCGTTCCTACAAAAGCCTTAGAAGACATTACTCCATATGAAGCAATCAAACAAAGAAAGCCAAACTTAGAAAATCTAAGAGTTTTCGGCTGCATAGCATATGCAAAGGTACCATCACAACATCCCACGAAGTTAGATGATAGAAGCAACAAAATGGTATAATTAGGAAATGAACAAGGATCAAAAGCTTACCGTCTGTTTGATCCAATAACAAAAAGAATATGTGTTAGTAGAGATGTGAAGTTTAAAGAGTATGAAGCATGGGATTGGAAGGATTACTTGAATGAACAAACTAACGATGAACCTGAATGGTTTGACTTCAAAGTTGAAAACCTTGAAGCTACAAATGAACATCAAGAACAAGAAATCCAACCAAATGAAGTAAACAACGATTTCCCTAACAATGATGATGATGAATATGCAACATCATCAACAAACTCACCCTCACAATCACAAACACTTCACACACCATCTACAACTTCATTGCGAGTAAACTCTCAAATTACGCCAACTACCTTAGTACTATCTACCAATCAAAGTAATTCAAACGCAACCAAGAATTTACATCCAAACTTTGATCATACACCACTACAAGGTTTTAGAACATTAAATAATTTATACGATAACACCGAGGAAGTATTACTGGCTGAAGATGAACCTAAGAACTACAAGGAAGCATCAAGCGATCAGAAATGGATTGAAGCAATAAGGTCGAATTAGATTCCATCAATAGGAACAATACATGGGAACTAACCACTCTACCCAAAGGACATAAAGCAATTGGACTAAAATGGGTATTTAAAACCAAGAAAGATGATAATGAAAATACAGTCAAGCATAAAGCAAGAATAGTAGCAAAAGGCTACATACAAGAGCATGACATAGACTTTGAAGAAGTTTTTGCACCTGTAGCAAGAATGGAGACAGTCCGATTACTATTAGCCATAGCTGCTAATAATAAATGGGAAGTACATCACTTTGACGTCAAATCTGCATTTCTGCATGGAGACTTAAAAGAAGAAGTATATGTTACACAACCCGAAGGATTCATAAAGAAATAAGATAATGGAAAACTCTACAGACTCATAAAAGCTCTATACGGCCTAAGATAAGCACCACATGCTTGGAACATAAAATTAGACAACACCTTGAAGTCTTTAGATTTCAATAAATGCGCTTTGGAACAAGCTGTCAACACGAAAAAATCAAAGGACTCAATACTTCTAGTAGGAGTCTATGTAGATGATTTAATCATCACTGGCACACCAAAAGAAGAAATAGACAAGTTCAAAGCTCAAATGGAAGAAAAATTCAAGATGAGTGACCTAGGATTATTATCCTACTACTTAGGAATTGAAGTCACACAAACTGGAGGTGACATATCAATAAAGCAATCCGCCTATGCAAGCAGGATCCTAAAGGAAGTTGAAATGTTAGACTGCAATGAAACTCTAATACCTATGGATCCAGGAACAAGACTAACAAAGAACACTGAAGAAACAATGGTCAACTCAACTGAATATAGAAGTTTAATTAGATGCTTAAGATATCTGCTACATACAAGACCCGCCTTAAGTTATTCTGTAGGATTACTTAGTCGTTTTATGCAAGAACCGAAGGAACAACATCTGAAAGCTATAAGGAAAGTACTACGCTATGTAAAAGGAACAAAAGACTATGGAATCACCTACAAACACAATGGAGGAAACCAAATACAAGGTTATAGTGACAGTAGCTAAGGAGTCAACACTCAAGAAGGGAAAGGAACTACTGGAATTATATTCTACTATGGTGAATCACCAATCAGCTGAAGTACACAATAACAAGCCATGGTAGCTCTATCATCATGTGAATCCGAATTTATTGCAGCAACCGCAGCATCAACACAATCATTATGGTTAAAGAGATTACTAATTAAGCTTACACACACACAAGAAAAAAAAGGTTACAATAATGGTTGACAACAAGTCTGCCATCGAACTAATGAAGAACCCTGTATTTCAGGGAAGGAGTAGGCACATTGATATAAAATACCACTTTATAAGAGAATGCGTCGAAAGAGAAGATTTACAAGTCGAGTTCATAAGTGGAGAATTTCAGAAGGCTGACATACTCACAAAAGCACTGCCGAAGATCAGATTCCTAACAATGAGACAACTAATTGGAGTCAAAGATCTACAACAAAGCGATTGTGATTAAGGGGGAGAATATTGGGTTAATCTCAATCTACCCAAGTCAAACACCCAATCGACCTAAGTCAACCCAAAAAGTCAGAAGAACAAAAGTCAACCTTGGCAGTTATATAACGGTTACATTAAAACGGTTATGTGATAGTTACATGCCAAGCGACATGTCTGTTGGTTCATTCGAACCAACACAACACTTCTTTGTACCCATTCAATTTGAATAAATAGATAGCATTGTATTCAAACAAATATAGATGACATTTTTATAATACAAAGCATTTACAGAATCATTTGTTTCTTATTTTACTTGGTATAATCTTGACATAAGTTAGAAAGATCATAGATCCATCCTATCGAGGCCAACACTAATGACCAGGAATAAATGCATCCAAATACTTTCGCTTATATATGTTAAAGCAAGCAAATGTCATTTCTTATGCTAGCTTAGGTCTTAAGCACTGTAGGCGCTTTTTGTTTGTCTTTTTGGGCTGAGGTGTGGGACTCACCCACATCCGTTGTTCTTAATTGTTTTTTGGGATTAATATTATTTTACCCGGGTTAACCCTTTTACAAAAAAAAATGTCGAGTCGAAAACCCATGTATACAAAAAAAATGTTACGAACTGGTTGCCACATTAGACATTTAGCAAATTTAGCCGGATTGAAGAAAAAAAAATTGACCATATTTTGGACCATCCAAGGGGAACAGACCAAGGGTGTGTTTGGCGCAATGGGCTGGAGCTGAGGCTGGAGCTTGGGTTAGGGCTTATATAAGCCGAAAGTTGAAGCTTATATTTTTATATAAATTCTTGGCGAATTAGTTGGAGCTAGAGCTTATTAATGTAAAATCACATAAAAATACACCAAATAAAATTCACATATATTTTCAGCTTTTACCTGATAATTCATTATATTTTTAAGGGTATTTAAGTAATATAACTATTCATAAGCCCCATTTTATGGGATTGGGCTTATGGAGGCTAATGGCTTATACCATAAGCCTATGTGATAAAAGAGACTTATTTTATAAGCCATTAGCCTCCATAGGCTTATGGCAGCATATACCTTCTCATCAACTTTCTTGAGATCTCTACTAAGCTTGTTCAGTTGAGCTTGAATAGCAGCATATCCATCAGAAGTATCGTTGTTTCGAGTTCTAGTATTGGCTGCACTCATATGAGGTACAACCCCTTTAGAATCCAAAATCTGTCGAGTAGGCACATCTAAACCCTGATAAAACAAAATCACCTCCTGCATAGTAGTTAAATAATATTGAGGACATTTCAATAAAAGATCCTTGTATTGTTCCTGTGACAACTGGCAATTTAGGGAGTCTATTTTAGGTAACCGCATTATGTTAAACTAAACCGAGCTTTGCCTTTATCACTATTTTATCAACCATGACTCGATTTTATATCGTTTATTGGTTTTTATGAATTACTTCACTATTGAATGAGTTATCGTATGAGTTTTAACTCTATTTGGTATGCACTATTCGATTCGGCACTAGAAAAGCCTAAAACGAGAAATAACGTAACTTTTAGACCGTTACTCGAAAATTGGCAAATAAATAGTCAAAACTCGTAGAAAACATAAATAACGATGTTAGAAAGTCGAATGAACGTCGTGGGACACTCGGGGGACAATATATAAGCTCGGGAATGGGTAAACGGGATAGTTACGAAAAATTACAACTCCGACCCCCCACCTTTCCCCATGGCCGGCACCCCCTCCCTCCTATTTATTTATTTTTGAGTCCTTTTTGTCCAAGTATAAAAGGCCTCACCCACCTCATTTTTGCTAGTTGTTTCTCTCACTAAAAACACACACAAACACACTTTCTCTCTCTACACACTTTCTCTCCCCAAATCATATAAACCCTAACCCTAATTCACCACCACCGCCGCCAACCTTGTCCGGCCACCTCCGGCCAAATTCCGGCGAGTGTCATCTCACCTCCACCACCATCTTGTAGCTCTTCTCATCCTCTTTCCATCCATATATAATACTCTCACTAAAACATTCATTAACACCTTCAAATCTTAAGATTAAGATTCGTACTTTTAGTGTTTTCATCAAATATTGTAGATCGGGCTTGAATAAGGTAAATGGAACATGGGTTACACTTGTTTGAGCATTAATAAGCCACGCATGGCTTGATTTTGATTCGTACATATCACGAATTTTAGGGCTTTTGGTTTAAACGTGGGATTAAGTCTAATTAACACTTAAATAAACATGTAGCTAGTGTTTGGTAAGCATGTGGTGTATCATATTGATGGGTTTTTGCATTTTAGGTCTAGTTTCATGTTTTTGGTTAGAATAGATGATGGGTTTGATGTTTGGTTGATGATTGGAGGTTGATTGATTGTATTTGGATGTTGTGGAATTGATTTGGTAGTGTTTGGATGTGAGTGATGAGGCGTATGAGCCACTAGGGACTCGTATGTGGCTCATGGGTGGCGTACGAGACCCACTTGGACCAAGGGTCCGGGTCGGGTCATTTTGGTAGCTTGTTGGTTGGTATTGTTGGTGTCTGGATGAGACGCGTGGAGTCGAAAAGCTTCTAGAGCTTGTTTGGTTCACGTGGTCTTAACCGTGACCGTGTCATGATCATTAGGGTCATAACATTGGTTTTGGGTATATTTGGTTGGTTGATTGGTTGGCGAGCTTGATTTGAGATTGATTTGAGTTGATTTGGGATTGAATTGCGCTATTATGACTTTTAATTTGGACTTGATATATATAATTGTCAACTTTGAGCAACGTCGGTGTTACTTTGACTTTTTAGTCAATAGTTGACCCCGACAACGCCGTAACATGGACTTTCGTATAGTTTGGACTATTGATTGATTAAAAGCCGAGAAGTCATGACTCGTGCTTGTGGACTCGAAACGAATAACGATATTAAACTAATATAGCAATTTGACGAAATATATATATGAAAATGCTAATAGACTATGAAATATAAATAATAAAAATGCTTTTATACCAAAAAAATATCGATAACAAGATTTATCTTGTTATTTACTATTTTTAAATGGAAACTAACGACTAAAAATGGAAATGTTTTATAGTAAATAAGTAATTAATGTTTCGAGTACACGTTTATCGATAAATGTCAATTATGGGCATTTAATATCATTTTCAAGTATTTATTTACTTACGTTGTGTGCATGGGTTACAAATAACCTAACATTAATAGTGTTGATCCACGTGGGTAGCGGACTTATTAGGTTGACGAATCAAATAAGAACCCGCTAGGTACGTTGGGTAACCTTATTAATGGGTGAATTATCCTTATGACTCTTTAGAATGCGATTGATTTATGGGATAATAAGCGACACGAATAAATAAATGAGTTTATCGAGTTGACGAATTCGATAAGGTCTACTATTTATTCCGAAACTTATTGGACTATGGAGTTTATCGCTTAGATGTCTCATCGTGTTGCATTAAGTCACATATTAGTTGTTGAGTCCATTCATAGCATCATATTGAGTCGATACACCCACATGAGGATACCAAACACTAGGATTAAATGGTGAAACGAGACATTTTTGGAAATAACGAAATGGAATACATTGGGGTAGATAACGTTGATTTTTGGAAATATATATTTTAAAATTGGTTTACATTAATAGGTTGTGCCGAGTCGATAGTTGTTGAGCCGTGATTACCGTTATCTTTTGCTAGTGTTTATTTGTACGTTGATTGCTTGAGGTGAGTTTCATAGCCCTACTTTTATCTACGTTTTTAACTATATTGGGGTGAGAATCATGCTACTGTTTTTGGACCATTAAAACTATTTGGATTTGCTTATATGCTTGACTGTTTAGATAGATGTACGGTAGTTGTTGCCTTAGACTAGGTTGAACCGTTGCCTAGCTAAGAATAGACTTCTACCTCGACCTAGTCCGGGGTTGGCAATTGTTCTAGATTTTGCCACGACAGTGCTGGACTAGAGTCGCGGGGCCCGAGTAATCCCTGGATGCGGGATATGGTTATATGGTTGGTGATCCAGGTAGGATCGGTGTGTGCAAACGGTATTTATCTATCTTAGGTCTTGCATAGCAAATCGACTCCTACAGGTCCACTATGATTTTTATTGAATTTAAACCTATGAACTCACCAGCGTAAGCTGACCTTTTAGCATGATTTCTCAAGTATTTGAAAGATGTTTGGAATATGTGATCGGTGGAAGCTTGGCAAGAAGGCGGGGTTCAAGGATCATTTCTGACTCTGATAAACTTTGGGGACCTATTTTATTAAATCATGTTTTGGGCCTAATATTTATACTTTTTGATTAAATGTTTTGAATACTTAAATTTGGGATTGGTTTTGAATGTTAAATGACTATCTTTTTGCTATACTTGTGTGAGATACCAATCCAATAGTAACGCCCCGAAAACTTGATTAAGTCTTCCGTTGTACTGAGATTTGGGGGTGTTACAGTTCCCAAGCCTGATAAAGAGTTTCATCGGGCTCTTGCTTAAAGTTATTGATAGCCTCCATTTTCTTAGCAGTGCGAGCAGGTGGGCAATAATTCTTCAAAAACTTCTTCTTAAGGTCTTCCCACTCAGTAATTGAACCAGCAGGTTCATTCTTTAGCCACCTATTAGCAGCTCCTGTAAGTGAAATAGGGAAAACACGAAACATTAGTTGGTCAATAGTCACGCCCTTAGTTGTGAATAAAGCAGCAATCTCAAGGATCCTTTCCACATGCTCATTAGCATATTTATGCTCCGATCCGCTAAAGGTGTTCCCGCGCAATTCCTTGAGAAATTGGTCTGTTAGCTTGAACTTAGTCTCCTTATCAAACTTAGGCCTAGCAACACTTGAACCATAGTCATCTTGGGTTTTCGTCATGTATTCCTCCATAGTTGGCTCGGTCATTGTTTATGTGATTTATTCTTCCTTTTCAGCTTCTTGATCAGAAAAATAATCGAATTCTAACGAATCCGAGCAATCAAAGCTTTTGGTCTTGAAAAGCTTCCTTAATGAATGAAAGACTTGTTTAGGTTCTTTATAAGGTTCAACAATATCTTGTTTGGAACTCCTGGTCATACACTTACTGAAAACAAGACAACAAGCATCAGTAGGATAGGTTTGAAGAAGTATAATTACAGAAAACTAATAATCAAAATGGAATACGAAAAATAAAAGCTGCTGATATATGCAGACGATACGCCATATCCAATAACCTGGATACACCGTATATTAAGAATAAAAGTATAGATCAGCCTTTTAGTCAGATAAAAATATACGCCGTATTGACAAAGATCAATGCGCCATATTTTTAGATTTTCTAATTTGCTTATATCGAAGAAAATAAATACGCCGTATACACAAAAGCTAATACGCCATATTCTCATTTTAAAATCTAAGCTTTTAGTAAAGAAAATAAATACGCAATATCGAGATAAATCGATACATCGCAGATTTAAAAATTCGGACATGTTTCGAAAATTAATACGCCGTATAAGCTAAAGCTTATGCGTCGTATGACTTTTAAGGGTTTTAATTAATTCTGATTAAAAATAGAATATGCCGTATCTATCAGATTATATGCGTCGTACCCAAATAATTAAATAAGATACACTATATGAATAATAAAAACGCAATACGCCGTATCTATGAGATTAGATGCACCGTATCATTTAGTTCAGCAAAATGCAACAGACAAATCACAATGCAGAAAAATAAAAACAAAAAAAAAAGCAGAAATCAAACAAACATAAAAACAAGAAAAATGCTCAAAAGCACAAATATACAAGCAATGCAAATATATAACAAAGTTTGTCAAATAAAAATCTATCCTAATGTTAAAATTCTAAATTAAAATACTAACAAATACGCAATTATTAAACAATTCACTCCCGACAACGGCACCAAAAACTTGGTGTGTCGTTTAGTATAGATCTATTTGTGAATTTAAGTTTTAATATTTATATTTAGCCGACTTAACCGATAACAAACATTAACGAGCAGTATACCCGATCAATGTAGCCTAGTTGCTAAATAGAGTGTCGATCACTAAGAGTGGAACGTTAACACTTAAATATCTATCAGTATTTTATTCCTAGAGTTAGTCTAATAAAAAAATGATCTAACACAAGGGGGGTTTTCAGCCTGAGAGACTGGCACGATATGTTGATTAAGTAAAACTAATAAAATAAAAGGTGAAGACAACAAGACACGCATGTACACAGATAGAAAACAAATAGCAATAAGAGGTCAAGCCGATAGTAAGGAAGATATGCTCGTTAATCGCTTAGTTATATATGATGAGTACTAAACAGGTACTTACTCTATGGCTGCTTGTTATGTAGGGTACTAAATTACCTAGATTTATTGTAAAAGTCCTGTCACGACTAACTAGAAATCCGTATTAATCTTTCCTTAATGATACTTTGTTAAACTATCTATCCCGTTAGGGCTTACATTAACTACGCAAAAATGTTAATGAAGTAATTGTGCGAGCCGCGTCGACAAGACATGATAATCAAGAGGTATCAATTCTTACACACCAAACATTAAAGCCAAATAAAACATCATATAATCAATAATGCAAATAGTATATTAATGCGAATCTAATAAAAGAAAGAGCACGCTAACCAAACGATTAAAGAGTACTACTACAATTAAGTGAATCTCCCTATGTAATTATGCACTTGCGAGGCCTTCTTACGCTTCTGAATTCATTCTTCTGGATGTGTCTTGTGGTGCTTGGTCTTCTGATTTCGTATGGTATCTTGTGTGTCGAATGATAGCAGTCGACCTCTATTTAGTTTCTGGAAACGACATCGATACGGCGTATCAGTTTACTCGATACGCCATATCTAGGTAACTTAGCGTGGGATCCAAGATTATTATATTTTGGAATATTCAAACAACGTCATAAGATACGACGGATCTTCAATGCTCATACGGCACATCACCTCTTCGTAATCTTGGAATGTCTTGGTGAAGTCTTCAAGCTAATACGTAGCCTCTCTTGGATGTCATGCGACGTATCTGGAGTAGAATAAGTCAGATCTTCTATGTTGACGAAGGTTTCATATACGGCGTATGGGGAAAACCCATACGGCGTATTCTTTAAAGTCACACAATGGTATTCATATTCGTCCAAGTCTTGATGTACAATGTATCTGTCTAGAACGATACGACATATCTACCTTCAGTTCACTAGACTTTTCCAACTTAATCCATTTTGCTTCATTTTACGTCTAAAATAGCTAACTTTCACCAAATGCTTGAGAAATACAAAAGTAAGCGATTAAGTACAAACTCTCATACAAAGTAATATAAAACAAACAATATTCATAGGATAAATGATGCTAATAATATGTTGTTATTTGATATCATCTATAGAGTTACCTTACTAAGGTATATTGCAATGTGTGTTCATCATTACCTCAACAACCTAACTTTGAGACACCCAAATTATACATCATACGATACTACAAAAGTTACATTACCAAATACATTGGTTTTCAAAATGGAGGTTGTTGAGGGCACCATACATGGCACTGAACCGTCCGTCCATCTTATCAATTACATAGATCGACAATATTCGCTAAATGACAATGTTTTTTGTGATGGCACAACATTCACGGTGAGAACACCTATGGCTGCAAACACAGTGTGTACATGGCTGCCTTGCCAGATAATTTTACAAAAAATTTGGTTTGCAAAAATGGAGGTTGTTGAGGCAACTATTTGTTGCACTCAACCATCCTTCCATCTACATATACCCCGTACATAAAGAATAGTACTTTCAAGTAACTTATCTGTGCCTAGAGCATTAGTTGCATGCACCGACGGAGCCAGTGGGGGGGGCTGGAGGGTGCTTGGCTGTAACACCCCCAAGATCACAATGTGACAGCGGAAGACTGTTTGGGGTATTACTTAGAGGATCATAGTCAAGAGTTACAGAAAACGACTCTAAAGAGACGTTTTTAATAAGAAGTTGTTACCATTTCATAAAACTCAGTGTTTTGGAAACACAAAAGGAAATACCACATGTTTTGAAATTACATGAAAGATAGTTTAAACGTTTACGAAATGATAACTTTAATTGAAAACAACACCACTTCAAGCATCCCATGACGTCTCTCCACGCCTTCATGATATTCTAATTAGTACCTGAGATAAGCATGCTTAAAAAGATCAACAAAAGTTTAGTGATATTCATAGGTTTAAATAAATGGTTGAACACAAGTAAAAGATGATAATTGCTTCGAATACAATCACCATGGAAAACATAGATTATTATTATGCGCTAAGCTCATGACACCAAACTAACTGCATACACCTAATTACTGGTGTAAGTAATAACATTGCCCTCAGAGATGGAATTGCCAATTCCATAGTTAACCAAATATAGTGCGCCCCGGTTATTTCCGATAACCGAGTCGGGGTCGTTAATTCCCATAGTACTATCCACAATATTCGCATTCACTAGCAAGTGATTAATGGTTCATGATGTAAGGGACTTATGGCAGGCAACTTAGGCTATAATAATAATGATCAGGCAAGCATACAGTTTAAGAAAAGACTTGTGTTCTAGTTTATAGCATGCATCTCCCTTGCGGGGTTTGAAAGAAATAAGTAAAGGCGAGGCTATGAACTCACCTTAGCAAAGCAGTATCCGAGTAGTAAAGGAGTCAAGTAAATGATGCACCGAGTACCGTCACGCGACCTATATTTTGTGTACCAATACTTTAATTAATACCTTTGCATTTTGACTTGATAATATTCATTTACATCAAAAGTTTAAGTTATTTATGTGTATTGTTTATTATCGAACATGATTAACTTTGGCTCATGGAAGTGCTTAGGTACATACAAAAGTATGGAGACGAGTGAGTCGTTGGTTTGTCGTAACCGAGAGATGACGTACGGAGAATATCATAAACAAATAATAAACATATTTAAATTATAAAGTCGTCGCTTAAAATGTATATATAAGGAAAGTAATAGTTTTATTATAATGGTAAAAATGAAATAGATTTATGTTTTTATATGTTATAATGGTCTTTTAGAAAAATGGGTATTACTCGTTTATATGTCAAAAATATATTTGGTGACGAAGTGTAGGAAATTATTATTGTTTTGAAATAAATCTCGTTTTGTATGAATTAAAAGTTAATTGCATTTCGTTATCCATTTATATCATATGTTTATAAATTGGGACATCGTGAAAATAATATTGGAAGAAATAACGTCAAAACGAGTAGGCGAGTGAGTTGTGAACGGGGCGTGAGGAAGATCAAAAAGACAAGTACTTGTAATACGTTTAAAATAACGATTTTTGTTATTCTTAACGTTATGCAATTTTTATTTGTTTGTTCTTAACTTTGTAAACTCTTGTGTAAAAAAAGTGAGCTCGAAAACATGACTGTGTTTGTGTATTCAGTACATGTACTAGACGTAGATTTTAGGCCCAAGAATGAAATCAGCCATGTAGTGGCTTCGTGGCCCAATTCAAAGCCAGAACCAAATGCACCCATATGTGAAAAGAGGAGTACATGTTTTAAAGATAATTTGACATTAGAATCTGTATTGTAACTGGAATATTGGACGAGTAGCACACCTTTGAATAACCTTGACATATGAGGAAAAACATTTACTAGATGTATTCGAATGGGGAAAAACCAATAAAGCAGCAACCACCTATTTGACTTGAAGGTTTATAACTTGGTGTCTCATGATTTGTTGAGGTCATTGATAAGGTTTTAAAAGGTACCATTTTGAGGGGTCGTTTAAGTCCTTATTTGATCACTTTTGTATCCGTTATTGCTTAATATCGTTCCTTTTCACTTTTTAGGTCTCTTGAAGGCAAAATGCTGGAATGGCACTTATTTGGACGAAAAGGCGCGAATATATGAAGAAAATGGCCAAAGTCAAAATCGAGACACTCACAGTTGCTGAAAATAGAAGGCGACGGCGTCAGGTGCTAAATGGCGACGCCGTCCCAAAATTATTGTGACGGTCCAGAACCCAAAACTCGTATTTTCAAGTGACGACGTCCAGTTGTAAAAGAGTAGGCCGTCGCTACTCAGACGGCCTAGATGCAATCCAGACGACGTTAGAAGCTGAAAAGGACGGCGTCACGGACAAAAGGTGACGCCGTCGCAAGATTAACGTGGCCAAGACGAAACCCTAATGACGGCGACACGACGGCGTCACAAAACATAAGGTGACGCCGTCGCAATTGTAATCTTATATATAGAATCCGAATTTTTCAGTCTTTGGGTGGAGAGTCTTTGGAGTAAAAACCTAAAACCGAACCTAAGGTGTCTTGTACAGTATTTTAGGGTTTTAAACCCTATCTTACATCAAGATAAGTCTTTACTTCATTAATTCAATTATGTCTTTGATTATTTGTGTGTATGCTTGCATGTTCTCCATGTCCGGCTAATTTACTTGTGTGTTTGCTTAGGAAGTATGAAACTTAATTATTGAATATTGATTGGTTGTTTCTTATCTTAGTTGATTAATGATCTAGTAATGCGATAGGTCATTCGTTGTGTACTTAATGCTTGATTCATCTTTGTGAACCTTAGAATATAATTACCTGAGTAGTTGTAGGCTAAACCATCCAAAGAGCGCCTTAGAGTAGGAGTTTATCATCCCTAGTGGGTTTGTAGACGAGACCCTTTGGTAAGTTCAAAGAGTTAGGGAGAAACGCATACCCTACAACTTTAGACACACAACGCAACTAAGAATAAGGACGTGACAATTCAACCACCAATAGGAGATAATTAAGGAGTAATACAAACTAAGTAAACACATCTTTAAACTATCATACGAGCACACATTAATTAGACATAGACTCCCACAACCTTAGTTTAGATAATTAGATAATAGTAGAGTAATCGGTAGAAATACCAACCCCCCAAATCCAATACCCGAGATTCGTACCTTTCCATTTCATAAAACATAAAAAAGATAAAAAAATAATCTTCCTCAACCTTAACCTTAGCGTAGTAACTCCTTACTAGCATTCCTATTCCCCTAGAGAACGATATCAATACCCGTGGCTTACCCTAATTACTACACTACAACGATTAGGTTCACTGCCTAGGGTGTTATAAAACTTGCTCGAAGAAAAGGAAGTTTCCTTGACCCCGAACGACGCGTGTAGCGTTATCAAGTTTTTGGCGCCGCTGCCGGGGAATAGAATAGCTAGTTAGTAGTCCACCTCGTTTAGGTTTCTTTGCTTGATTCCTATCAAGTAAACTTTTTTCTTATTTTTTAGCTTCCTCTTAGTCTATCCCCCTTCTTCGTAACCTTTGTTCGTAACCCCATCACTTTTCATCATGGAAGGTGATAACCAACCACCACTTGATAACCCAACACAAAAAATTTCAATGTCACTCAAAACCCAACCCAATAACTAACACAACCGTCGAAGCCGCTATGTGAGCAGAAACACCGACCTTCAGGATTTGCAGTAAATATTCGATAGTACAATTAGGGAAGTTGTTGAGAAAGTAGTCAGCGCTGCTATAGTTGGCTCTATGATTAGCAGTAATTCGGAAAATGGCATGATAAACAACAACGTGAATGTGGAAAATAGTGCTTACTTCAATCTTTACCCCACTAAGGAAGAGATTGCGTACCATCAATACATAATCGATAATCCACGATCACCTATCATTAGGATATGCCCAAAGATTAGGAGGGGAAATCCCTGGAACCTAAAAATCCCTTGTATGATCGGATATAGGAGTGTCGACCACGCTTATATAGATACGGAATCCCCCATCAATGTAATGTCATCTGCTGTCTACAATGACATTATGAATGAGCGACTCAATATTAGGAGAGACCCTAAGTATCCGGGAGGAGTTTGCAACTTTGTGGGAAGAGTCAAGGACGTGCATGTCTTTATAGGAAATTTCACCTACCTAGTTGATTTTATGGTCCTAGAAGACGTAGGATGCGTCATTGACTATAGTTTATCCCAAGTAGTGCTAGGGAAACCGTTTGTTGAAACATCTAGAATGAGCCATAACAAGCATGATGGAACGGTTAGGTTCAAGGAAGGAACCGATGAGATCACCTATAGGATGCCTTGGAAAACAACTGAGTATGGCCATTTGTCCATTTATGATCGAGACAACATCAAAGCTTTTGAGGACAAAAGCAAGGAAGATGTTGAAAAAGGTTATAAATTCATGTGGGAGAGAAGGAGGCATTATTATAAGGATTGCTTAACTCTAGGGCCTAGGTATAGAGTCGATGAAGATTTTGTCAACATGATAGAATTCTCATTGAGGAAGCGTGAGGAAACGTAGGAGCACGACTATGAGTCTAGCTACAAGACTCTTAAATAAAGAAAAGCGCTTCGTGGGAGGCAACCCATGCTTAATTGTTTGCTTGTTAGTGTCATATATCTTTTATTAATTGTTTATCCTCATGTTTAAATTTGTAAAAAATGCTTTATTTTGTTTTTAACCTCGTCTTAATTGCATATAAAGGTATTTTACATAAAGGATAAGTGTAGGGAGGATTACACACGTTTTCAAAAGAAACGTAAACATGAGAATAACAATTAACTAAAAGATATTTATGTTTGTTTGTTCGAGTCAAATGCTTGTATCGAGTCATAATGGATGTTTTTGCAGAAATTTTTCCAGATTCTAAAGATGTCAATTTTCCAAACTTTTTTTTAGAAAATCGCAGACCAGTTTTTGTCAGGATAACCTGACGGCGTCAGGATTGCAACCTGACGGCGTCAGGAAGGAGTAAAAACATCAGATTACTTTTTTCTCGTTTTCTGAGCCACTTATAAATTTTTGGAATTTTCCAGGTCTTAATTTTCTTAGAAATTCTGTAAACATCCATTCCACAAGCATTATATCCTAGTTTAAATCGAGTCTTATATATATTATTACCGCCGATTTTACGCGAAGGTTTCGTTTGTTTTCTTCAAGTGTGCAGGTTTAGTTTGTCAAGAAGAAGTTACATAAGATTGGAAGGAGCTTTTCACGCAATAATTCTTCTTGAAAAGGATTTAACCACCACTTTACACGGATCCTACCGAGCTAATCAGGGGAGTATTAGTTTCTTTCGTTTTTAATTACCTTCCATTATCATAACTTTGATACTTTCGGGGAACATTGGGGACAATGTTCAGTTTAAGTGTAGGGAGGGAAAATAAAACGGGAACTTTGAAACTATGCTTATCCTTGATTATTTGTTTCGTCCAATTGTGATTGTGTAATAAACCATGAGAAAATGTCGGTTAGGGTAATTTTGGCACCAAATTTAAAATTTTTCATGACAAATAGGAGTGGGCCATTAGTCTTAACAAAAGCGTCTCACGGATAGGAAGTTGCATGACTAGCACAAAAAACCCTTTACCACCCAAATTCCACCAAAATGTGAGGATCGCCCTTAGATTAGTAGGAATTAGAAGCATTCATCTTCAATGCTTAGAGTGTGAACCGGTAGTATAATAGATCTAGAACTTGTTTTGTGATGCATTCCGAGATCGCAAGTGAGGCTACACTTGTGTAGTTAGGAATAACTAAATGATAAGAGGCATTAGGATAACCCTTGTTTGATACCCGTAATATAATTACTTCTTCCACATCGGTTGAGTAATTCCCCCACACCCTTTGCGTTGTACTCATCTTTAGTACACGATACCCCTAGTTAACCCCTCAGAGCCTATCCTTTTCGCGGTTCTCGTGATGTTTCGGTTTTTCCGGAATATCAATGAAGAGCATTGTTTACACCCCACCCCCAAATATACACCCAAATCGCCTTAGCCTACCCCTTATGCACTCACTTTTAGTGCAAATGTTTGTTATCACCCTAAACCCTTAGTTCAATTATCTAGTTGCTTGCATAAGTTGCTAAGTCGAGTCATATCCTTTGTATACAGTTTGTGACGATTGGGATTCATGGAAAAGTTAAAGTTTGTGAAATGACGGGAAGGGAACGTTAAAAATTCAAATTCCCTTTGTTTGCGTAATAATGTACCCCAAGTGTTTTGATCTTTTCAAATCGGGTCAAATTAGTGTTAGAGTAATAAAAACTCAAGTGTAGGGATGTGCCTATAAATCCCTATTATTTTGATGTTACCGTAAAGGATGGTAGAGTAAAAGTGTATAATTCAAAAAAAAAAAAAAAAAAAAAAAAAAAAAAAAAAAAAAAAAAAAAAAAAAAAAAAAATAGAACAAGAGAAAAAGAAAAAAAAAAAAAAAAAAAAAAAAAAATACGGGCTACCATCCTACATCTATCCTTTAAATTTATGTTTGTTTATTTCAGTTATCTAGAGTTTAGAGTGTCGAGTCTTGGCTTAGCAACGCCATTCTTCATATGCTTGTAACATAGAAATTTTTGACTTACCACCACTAAATAGCCTATCCCACCAAACCCTTGTTTCCCTACCGTAAGCCTAACATTACAACCCTTTAAAAGACCTCTTTGATAGTCTTTCCTAGGTGCTTACGCCAAAGCGATGGAGGTTTGATCTATTCTCAAGCCTATGGTAATCTATGTACTAGGACCGGTTAATGAGTGTTTATCTTCCATTTCCTATTTGTTATATTTCATATATACACCCGAGAGAGATGTGAGTATCCAAACACCCCATGTGAGGTGCTAGTATGTAATTTCCGTGCTTGTTATGACTTTTGCGGGGCTTATATGTGTTTTGGACCGTTTTGAATTAATGCTTCATGACCCCTAACTTATAAATTAATTGGCTAAAAGCACATTTGCTTGAGGACAAGCAAATAACAAGTGTAGGGATATTTGATAAGGTTTTAAAAGGTACCATTTTGAGGGGTCGTTTAAGTCCTTATTTGATCACTTTTGTATCCGTTATTGCTTAATATCGTTCCTTTTCACTTTTTAGGTCTCTTGAAGGCAAAATGCTTGAGTGGCACTTATTTGGACGAAAAGGCCCGAATATATGAAGAAAATGGCCAAAGTCAAAATCGAGACACTCACAGTTGCTGAAAATAGAAGGCGACGGCATCAGGTGCTAAATGGCGACGCCGTCCCAAAATTATTGTGACGGTCCAGAACCCAAAACTCGTATTTTCAAGTAACGACGTCCAGTTGTAAAAGAGTAGGCCGTCGCTACTCAGACGTCCTAGATGCAATCCAGACGACGTCAGAAGCTGAAGAGGACGGCGTCACGGACAAAAGGTGACGCCGTCGCAAGATTAACGTGGCCAAGACGAAACCCTAATGACGGCGACACGACGGCGTCACAAAACATAAGGTGACGCCGTTGCAATTGTAATCTTATATATAGAATCCGAATTTTTCAGTCTTTGGGTGGAGAGTCTTTGGAGTAAAAACCTAAAACCGAACCTAAGGTGTCTTGTATAGTATTTTAGGGTTTTAAACCCTATCTTACATCAAGATAAGTCTTTACTTCATTAATTCAATTATGTCTTTGATTATTTGTGTGTATGCTTGCATGTTCTCCATGTCCGGCTAATTTACTTGTATGTTTGCTTAGGAAGTATGAAACTTAATTATTGAATATTGATTGGTTGTTTCTTATCTTAGTTGATTAATGATCTAGTAATGCGATAGGTCATTCATTGTGTACTTAATGCTTGATTCATCTTTGTGAACCTTAGAATATAATTACCTGAGTAGTTGTAGGCTAAACCATCCAAAGAGCGCCTTAGAGTAGGAGTTTATCATCCCTAGTGGGTTTGTAGACGAGACCCTTTGGTAAGTTCAAAGAGTTAGGGAGAAACGCATACCCTACAACTTTAGACACACAACGCAACTAAGAATAAGGACGTGACAATTCAACCACCAATAGGAGATAATTAAGGAGTAATACAAACTAAGTAAACACATCTTTAAACTATCATACGAGCACACATTAATTAGACATAGACTCCCACAACCTTAGTTTAGATAATTAGATAATAGTAGAGTAATCGGTAGAAATACCAACCCCCCAAATCCAATACCCGAGATTCGTACCTTTCCATTTCATAAAACATAAAAAAGATAAAAAAAATAATCTTCCTCAACCTTAACCTTAGCGTAGTAACTCCTTACTAGCATTCCTATTCCCCTAGAGAACGATATCAATACCCGTGGCTTACCCTAATTACTACACTACAACGATTAGGTTCACTGCCTAGGGTGTTATAAAACTTGCTCGAAGAAAAGGAAGTTTCCTTGACCCCGAACGACGCGTGTAGCGTTATCAGTCATTTGAGTAGGAAAGGGGAAAAGAGTCTAGCTGCCTTATGTGGGAACGAGCACCCTTCGAGGCGTTTTATTTTTATGACTCGAAGCAAGCTAAAACAAACGAAATCAATACACTCCTTTAAGGTTTATTTTTACTCCGAACACACGACAATAAGTTAATGATAAGCAAAGGCAAAATACGAGTTTCATACATGATTCTTTAACCTCTTTATAACAACTAAAAATACATATTTTCTAAAGTTGTAACTTGGTTTTGATGAGAACTAGCAAGAGAACGTCTCACTGTTGGAGTTCGACCAACAGTGATTCGACTCAACTCCTAGCCAAACACTTTTTAGACCTTAAGTTTGAATGGAGCAACTAAGCCAAAGACGCACATTGGGAGGAAGGAGTAATATTCGAAACTACCAAAAACTAACCATTGTGGTTGAACCACAGTGGGTTTTCGACTCCACTCGAACTCAATCATAATCCAATTAGAGTATACACTAAACCCAATCGATAAGCCATAAAAATTTAACTAAACACTTCCCTATCTCGAGCCAATGTACACTAAGATTTCCACCATTCCATTACCCATTTTTAACCGTTTCGAGTAGTATTATTTCTTAGCAAAAGTTTGTATGTTATCGACCACATAACCATTCAAGAGTAGAAGCCTCATCGAAATACTTTAATGATTCTAAAAACAAGGAAATAAGTTTGTAAACTTCCCGTGTGACTGTCTCGACCACGACAACCTGACCCAAGTTTTAACATCATAAACACATTTTAATTTCTAACCGATTCATATTTCTTATACCACACAAGATATTAATAATCAAAAACCAATCTACCCAAAACATTTATGCATCAGTTTCTATGTATAAACAAGTGCAAGATTTCAATGGAAAACAACAAGTTTAATAACATAGAAATTTGAAATCAGGAAGGACCTTACAACAAAAGAGAAGTGTCTATCGGTAAGCAAACAAGGAGTAGAAGCAATCCCACCCAATCGAATCCACAAGAACCACAAGCACTTTGAACACTCTTTCTAGTTTTTTTTATTTTTAGTTGGGAGTTGTGGTATCAACAGTGGATCGATGGGGGTTTATAAAGAAGTAAAAATGGGTTGTTTGACTCGTACTTTCGAAGGTGGGGATGAAGTAAGAGCCTCCTTTGAGCAACGGCGTCAGGGTCTTCACGTGGCTCTCTGTCTTCGTCTTCAGTGGTGGTCCAAGGAGGACAGGGGTTTGTCGACTTCTTCATGGGATAAGCCAAGATGAGATTCATATATGGTTGGGGTTGCTTCTCAAGTGGGGGAAAGAAGTTTGGAGGTTATACTCCTTTGAGGAAATGGGCAGCGTGCGCAGGGGAGTGGGGAAGGGAAGGAGGCGAATGTGGAGGAAGGTTGGTAGCAGGTTTTTCAGAGTCAGAGGAAGAAGAGATAAGGGTGGGGGCGTGGTATGTGGGGTGAGGGTGATGTTTATTTGTTTTATTTTGTAATTTTGTTTTATTATTTTGTAAGTGTAGGTTTATTATTTGTGTAATGGTTTTGATAATAGATGTATTTTGGTACCCGGTTGTTAACTCGTAAATGTATAGCTTTGACGGAACAATTATATTACTTATATTTCCGGATACGTCATAATTAAACTGACATGATGATGAAACTTTAGATTTTTATTAGTTCGCTTTTATTTCCTCGCGTTTTCTTTTATTTTATTGGTACGCGTGCGGACTCGTAAGACAAGAAAATTTTCTTGTGAGACTGATTTAGAAATTAGTAAAGATTTGGCATAATTAAATAAGACTACTCGGATAGGCATAAATTTTTATGCAAGAAGATGAAATGTACATGCTAAAATGCTCGATTTAGATCAAATAAATTTTGATAAACAGTCTAGTTCACAAATATGAGGATTTAGAATAGCGAAATTTTCCAGGTGGCTACATCGGCCCCCCTCAACTGCAACGGACCATCTTACATCTATGTGAAAATAAAGAAAGAAAAGAAGCAATTTAATATATAATATGAGTAGAAACAATGAAACTGATATTGTTGTTCAAAAATGGAGGTTTTGATGTGTTTTTTTGTTATGTTGAAATAGACCCAGAAAACAATAAAGTTATACTTTTATTTTATTATTAGTGGTGTACTTTTAATGAAAATTCAATTTTCAACCCCTCTAGTTTTTAAATTATCAATTTAGTTATGCTTAAAGTATAATGATTAAATCTCTTTTGCAAAAAAACCACTACATTAGCCCGTATTATGATTGAATCATCTTCGCTACCATTTATGCCAACTATCGCCTATTTTGTTTATTTTCTCAACGGATCAAGTAATTGTATGTTACTACCGAAACAATAACATTAAACCCGTATGTCGAACGATTTAAACTTCAATCCAGTTTCTAAACCAAAAAATCATTTGTTGCTACAGAATTTTTTTTTGAGCCCCCCTAATACATATATTCCTGGCTCCGTCCCTGGCTGCATGTCAATGACTGAATAGCATATAATTACGAGCTAATACTCTAGGCACAAATAAGTTGCTAAAAAGAAGCAGACTTGGGCAATCACTGTGTTGTTGAACCACCACATTAAACCCCTGCAATAAATATCGTAACAGATCAAAAAAGTTTAGCTCATCAACAACATGCAATAATCTCAGACCATTCAACTGTTAGAAGCAACATAATATTAAAAGGAACACCAACATATCCTTAAAAGCAACATAATTTATTTATAATTATAATAGATCCTCGCTTACACTATGAACATCTATAAATGTCAAACAACTAATAGTGTAAAAAACATGATTAACATCAACAGACGTAACCATGTAACAATCAAATCATTGTTTTTAAAACAATCGCATCGTCACTAATTAAAAAACATGAGCATCCAATGCAAACGTTTTAGCTTAAATACAAGTTTTAAAAGTCATATTAACATCAAGAGAAATAACCATGTAACAATCAAATCATTCTTTTAAAAACAATCATTGTAAGTAATAAAATACAATGAACGATCACATAATAATCAGTCAATTACAGGATACCATCGACACTTAAGCATCATCAGCTAGAAATATGAAATAACACATTCAATGCTTAAAAAAACATCGTACGAACGGAAAATCACCCAAAAGTTGTTAGATATGTGCAAATCGGGTTCATATCTATCAAAAACCAAGTAGATTCGTGATCAAGCGTGTAGAATATTAGTTTTCACATACACATCAAACCATAACACAAAGTGGCGTATGAATGGAATTCTAGAGAGAGAAAGTTAGAGGTTTAGGGAACTTAGTGAGAGAAAGTGAAAGATATTATTATGAGCTCCAACTCTCTACCTTGGGAGGTAGAGAGTATTTATAGTCTTATATAAAACGCCACACATCGGGCTGTGGATCAGGCATACAGTGGGTAAAGACCCGTCCGTCCTCCACGGTGTTACTTAACTAAATACTACTTAACTTAAAAGAACTACGACTCCGAGCTTTCTATCGATTACATATACTTGAGGTGACCGACTCTTTAATACCTGGAATTTCTAATTCCTAACAATCTCCCCCTAAGGGAGGTCACCTCAATCATGTACTAAACTTACATTGAATACAAACATATATTACATTAAAAAAATTGTTCTTGCATTCTTGATGTAGTACTTTGCTCCGAAGCTCGTAGTCATTGATTCTTCACATTGCATGTTTGGTTAATCCAAGTGGAGGTCTCTTACTGATCCACGTGATAATAGTTTTGAGCCATCTTTTGAGATCATCAGCTATAAAAAATCTCTGAGACATCCATTGTGGTGTTGGTATTATGTGATGTTGTGACTTTCGGACCGACATGCTCACATTCTGGATCATGATATCTTCTCATCAGAGTAGCGGAAGCTTTAGTTGATTCATGATATTGGCATCAGCGTAGCAGAAGCATGGAGTGAAAATATCAGAGTCATTGATGCACTAATCATGATTTCTTTTGAGATGAATGTGATAAGTGAGCATGCGGCTATGGATTGACCACTTCATTCTGATCAGCAGCAAACGTCGGGTGTACCTGCATACAACAGTTAGCAATAAATCGCACAAAAGTGTCTTTGATCACTTTCGTTGAATTGAGGTACACGGCCCACGGTTCCCCGTTGATCAGTACATGTACTGCCTGTGATCAGGTATAATTCTGAAGAATTTCCTTGACAGGGTTTCGCAGCTGCTCTAGCTGTTCTCAAACCGGAACATCTCAAAGAAGACAACACGGAGTGAGTGAACCAGCGAATGTTAAGTCCACTGATTGATGAGAAGAGATTTGAAAGACAATCGTGTATTGCTCAATAGAAATTGTTTTTGCAATACCACGAAGGTTTTATTGAAAATCAATTATCAATCATAAAAACACCTTTTGGTTTGAAAAATGAGTACACGGTCGATGTGCTAAAGAAAAAGTTGTTAAGCACAAAGACCGGTTTTTCAAAGGTATCCGTCAATCCATAACCTGAACCAGGATTGATTCAAGACTTGAATCGCCCCATTGTTTCTGTTCAGTTGTCACATGGTTGATCTAATGAATAGATCTCACATGCCACCTACCAGGAGCTTGTTTGATGTTGACTCCAGAAGGTTTTCCATCTTCATTGTGAATATGTATGCATATCACTCAGATGTTCTGGCAATACCACAAGGATAATGCGTAGGACTCAAGATATAATCTCTCTTTCCACATTGTGTAAAGCAGAGAGTCTTCATTGAAAGTGTCCTAATGAGATTTACTGATGATCTCGTGGCTCTAGACTCAATATGTGCATATTTGGATCCTGTACTGGAGACTAGGGAGAGGGTCTCCTTCTTCAATATCAACAATCTCTAAGAGAAAGTCAATAGATAATGTCGGTTCCCCGTGAGAATGAAACAAGTCCTTTTAAGAGGAACTTGAGTGGTTTGGAAAGTTGAAGTGCAGTGCGTCACTTGGTCTATGACGTCTTGTCTTCAATACCGATGTTACCATCGGTAGCATATGAATTAAACCCGGTTTCTGCCCTAAGGTTGAATAAATGGAGGGCTATTTGTTTTCACCTTTTTCTCATTCAATTCTTTTTAATTCTTCAACCCCTTCAGTGCTTACCGAGGCTTCATTGCAAGAACCTTGTTAGGTTTGTTACAGTACTTGCTCTGCCTCGGTCCGCACTCTTCCCATATCTCACTTTTCTCCTTTTATCATCATACCTAAGGACTTCTACACTAACTAGTGGATTTTCCCTGGGTAGATCCCTCCGGTTCTGGCGGATCATGGGAACCAATACCTAACCTTATCATCCTTATATCACCGTACATAGAGTAAAGTTGGTCGGTCTATTTGGTATTGTTCAACTGCCATTGGAACCAATTGAAAACCATTTGAAAATCAATTCAGATACTTGTGATATATTATCAAAGCATTTTGTACCTGAATTGTTTTTGATATTTTTAGAACGAGAACTCCCCCTCAACATGTGCATCAAGTATTTGAAAAAGTTTTGCACACGGAGGCAAGAGAAAGAATTAACTTCTTTGATTACCATTTTCTAAAAGATATCAACATCACTTCCCACATCAAATCAAGTAGATAGAGCATTTTGGGGAAGGATGGGGTTTTCATGATTTTGCTCCCCCTCAATATGTGCATCTAAGTTTGAAAAGAGTTTTGCACATAATAGAGGAAACCTGCACATTGAGATAAGTTGATCACATTTCAAATCATAGGTTTAAGATAGATGCTCCCCCTCAACATGTGCATGGAAAATTTGAAATCGTTTGTCACATGTGGGAAGGATAGCATGTACATCCTTATAAAACCATTTACCTAATTATCAGTTTAAATCCAATTTAAATCACACATTCTCCCCCGATCACAATTATCAAATCATTTGAGATTTGTGATCTCTTATTGATTTAAATTGATTTTGAAAGCTTTTAAGGGGAATTGTGACTTGATTATGAAAGCGATTTAACTGATAAGGATCGGATTTTAAGACTTTAAACTCCATTGATAAAACATGCATGTACATCTTTTGAAAACAATTTAATGCCAAATAACTTTTTAATTTAATTGAAATCATTCTCCCCCTCAATCAATGACATAGGTTGTTGATTGAGAGATAGAGATTTTGACAAATAAGTCCTGATGATTATCAAAAATAGAGACCGAGTTATTTTTTCAAAGCATTTAGTTTTCAGCAGATAAATGTTTATAGAATCAGAGCATGAAATTTTGAAAGCATGATAAAACATGGCTCTGTTCTTTCTTTTAAAAACCGGGTTATTGCCTGAAAATGACAATAAACCATTGTTTCACTTTCTCTCATTTTTTTTTATTTTATTATTATTTTTTTTAACATTCGAACAACATCTAAAGTCCCGTGTCATTCTTTGAATGACATCTCAAAGACCGTAGATATTATCGAATCGAGGAAAACATGACAAAAAGGACAATATTTTGGGATTTTTTTTTTCAAGATTTTTCAAAATTTTATGGATTTTGAATGTTTTATAATTTTCTATTTGATTTTTGAAGGTTTTATAATTTTGTATTTTGCTTTTCGAATAGATATATACAAGAGATAGATGAAGATAGACCTTTACTCCTCGTCTTCCTCCTGAAGACGTTTGAGTGTTTCTGGTTGAAGGCTTTTCAAGCCAAGACGTGGAAGAATAAACTCAAAACGTTCTCTTGGAAGAGCTTTGGTGAAGATGTCTGCTAACTGATATTCAGACCTCACAAAATAGAGTTCCACCACACCTTTTTCCACTTGTTCCCTGATGAAATGATGTCGAATGTCGATATGCTTTGCTCTTGAGTGTTGAACATTGTTGCATGAGAGGGCAATAACACTTTTATTATCAGAGTACAGAGGGATTTTGTTGAATTCAAAGCCATAGTCAGATAATTGAGATCTCATCCATAGGATTTGAGCACAACAGGATGACATGGCTATGTATTCAGCCTCTGTAGAGGAGATAGAAGTACTCATTTGCTTTTTTGAGGACCAGCTCACAAGCTTATCACCCAAAAACTGAGCACCTCCAGATGTACTTCGACGAGTATCTTGACACCCTGCATGATCAGCATCTGCATAGGCTGTTAGTGACATACCGGTGTCCTTCGGGTACCAAAGACCCATATTGATGGTTCCTTGGAGATACCGAAAAACCCGTTTAACCGCTTCAAGGTGCTTTTTAGTAGGCTTAGCCTGGTATCTAGCACACATGCAAACAGCGAACAAGATGTCTGGTCTACTAGCAGTGAGGTACATCAGGGATCCAATCATACTACGATATTTCGTTTGGTCAATCATGATCCCTGAGTGATCCTCATCTAGTTTGGTTCGATCAATCATGGGGGTGTCAACAGGGTCACTTGAATCAAATCCAAATTTCTTTAAGATCTCTGTTGCATATTTAGATTGATTTATGAAAATGCCTCCGGGACTTTGTGAAATTTGTAATCCCAAGAAAAATGACATTTGTCCCATCATTGACATTTGAAATTTTGAACTCATTTTATTTGAAAAACGATCACATTCCATTGGGTCTGTCGAGGCAAAAATAATATCACCAACATAAATTTGAACATGAATTAAATGTTTGCCTGACTTCCTGGTGAACAATGTTGGATCAACTGCTCCTTTGCTAAATCCGGTAGATAGAAGAAACTTTGACAGTGTATCATACCATGCCCTTGGAGCTTGCTTTAAACCGTAAAGAGCCTTCTTAAAATGATAAACGTGAGTAGGATGCTCTTGATTCACAAATCCTTCAGGTTGGCTGACATAGACAACTTCTTTAAGATCTCCATTCAGAAATGCCGTCTTCACATCCATCTGATATACTACCATGTTCTTACTAGCAGCATTAGCCAGAAAGATTATGATTGCCTCGATTCGAGCAACTGGAGCAAAAGATTCTTCAAAGTCAATACCCTCCTCTTGACGGTATCCTTTAGCAACTAATCGAGCCTTGTTCTTCAATACATCAACATGCTCATCTAGTTTCACTTTGAAGATCCATTTTAGAGCAATAATCATGGCACATTCTGGAGCAGATACTAACTCCCATACATCAAGTCGATCAAACTCATGAATTTCATCTTGCATAGCATTGAACCAGCAGTCTTCGTTCATGGCAGTTTTAACATCCTTTGGTTCGATCTTTGAGAGTACGGAGTTGAAGAAGCACCATAAGGCATCGGCTGCAAGTTGTTTCCATGTTGATACAGGACGAGAGGGATTTCCAATGATGTTGTCTAGTGGATGATCGTGAGTCCATTTTCTAAGGTGTTCATGTGGCAGTTGTTGAGGGACTGAGGTAGCATAGTTGATGTCTCTTGAAGAAGATGGTTCTGATGATGATTCAGGAGCAAATATGTGTTCAAATGGAGCATCTTCAGGAGTAGCAAAGGGATTAACTTCATCATTGATGCCAGAAACAGTTCCATGATGTACATTTGAAGAATGATGATTTGTTGATGAGACGGAAGGATCAGCAGTAGGTGCTTCTTGACTTAAAGATATTGAGACTGAGGGATTGATTTCATTCACAGGAATATGAGCAGCCTCTGTTGTAGGGATCAACACCTCATTAGTACTTGGATCATAAAGTTCATCAAACATAGGATCAAACAATTTCTTTAAATCATCTTCAGATGGAGGTACATATGGAGTTTCTTGAGAGGAGTTTGGAACAAGGGATGAACCAATGGGACTTTTTTGAAGCGCGGGTCCTGAACTGGAGTGTCCAGGAGCCATTTGACCGGTCAGCTCATCAAACGTAACGTGAATTGTTTCCATGAAATTTCGGGTTCTTTTGTTGTAGATTCGGTATCCCTTTTCGTTTGGTGCATATCCTACAAATACTCCAATGTCAGCTTTAGCCCTAAGTTTGCCTAAGTCTTGACCCTCATTAGTTGGATAACACAATGCACCAAACACACGAAGGAAAGAGAGATTAGGTTTTCTGTTGTGGACAAGTTCATATGGAGTTTTTCCATGAACAGTGTGAATCAGGGAACGATTTTGTGTGTAGCATGCAGTGGCAATTGCTTCAGCCCAGAGAAACATTGGAACCTTTGAGTAAATCAGCATTGTTCTAGCGGCTTCAACAAGAGTTCGATTTCGTCTTTCAACTACACCGTTCTGTTGAGGAGTTCGTGGAACACTTCTTGGATGGCTGATTCCAGCGCTTTCATAGAATTCACTAAGTTGTTTGTTGACAAACTCAGTTCCATTGTCTGTTCTGATAATTCTGACGGTTTTGTTAAGTCGAACCTGCAGCTGTTTGATGAGTTTGATGATGATATCAGGAGTTTCATCCTTTGTCCTTAAGAACTTGACCCAGGTGAATCTAGAGTAATCATCAACCACAACTAACACATATTTCTTCCCAAATATATTCTGCACCCTCATTGGTCCACATAAATCCATATGAATCATATGAAGAACTTCTGTGACAGAGTTAGTAGGTTTGGGTTTATGGGCATACTTCTTGCTTTTTCCCAATTGACATGCTGAACAAAGATGATCCTTTTCATACTTGAGTCTAGGTAAACCTACAACTAAGTCCTTTCTGTAGAGATCATTAATGGTACCGAAGTTCAAGTGATTGAGACGACGATGCCATAACCATGACTTTGTTTTAGAGGCCTTTGACAGTAAGCAAATTGGAGAAGACTTCATCATATCTTCGATAGATATGGTGTATAGATTTGAACCACGTGAACCTCTTAAAAGTTCCTTACCACCAAGTTCTCTAACGAAGCAGGTATGTTTTCTGAAGGCTACTTCTAGATCAGAATCGCAGAATTGACCAACAGAGAACAGGTTGTGACCAAGACCTTCTACATAGTAAACTCTGGAGATCACACTTTTGCCAACAACATAGTCTCCATAACCCATAATAGCACCAAAATGATCATTCCCGAATCTAACAGTCCCGATGAATTTGCTCACGAAGTTCATGAGCCATGACCGGTCGCCAGTCATATGCTTGGAACAGCCTGAGTCCAGATACCACAGAACGATTTGAACGATCTGCAGTTGAACACAGACAAGAATGGATAACTGGATAATTGGGATCCCCATGCAAGAATGGGTTCCATTTGGTTAGTAACGATGGTTGGAACACCCACATCAGAAATAGAAGCATTTATATCAGAAAATGAGGCAATGGAATCATTGTGAATAGATGCAGTACTAGTGTCTGTATTAGCCCTGTTCACAGTGTGCTCACTTCTTAAGGGAATAGTTCTACCAGTAGGCATCCATTTTCTAGTGGGCATTATCTGATTAGTCTTATGACCAACAGGTATCCAATAATAGCCTATTTTAATGAATGTTCTTCCTGTGGGTTTCCACTGTTTTCTAACTTTCTTTCGTTTTTGCCTTTTAGCCTTCTTAGCATGAATTTTAGCATTAACAATATTAGCTGGACAATTAACATCATTAGGCAGAACATTAACACCACATTCATGATTAGAAATAGAATTCAAGCAGACATCAATACAAGGTTTGCAGATAGTATCAGAATTCGAATTAATTACAGTACGCCTATGGCAAATACTAGAATCAACACGATTCGTTTTATTCGGTTCAAACTTAAAGTTCCTATATTGTTCTTCTACTCTTTTCCAGTGCACAATTTTAGCTTGCGAGGTCCTATCATTCCTTGTATTGTCTTGAGACTTTGACCTGCTCCCTTTAGTGTCACTGATTACTCCTGTAGAGGGAATGGGAACATTAGTTGGTTTAACTACTCTTTGCATCACCTGTTTAGATGTGCTGGGATCTGAACTACATGCAGGTACACTAAGGTTCACTTTCTTAAAACTAGAAGTACTGAGATTTGTACTCCTAGAAGGCACACTTGAGTTCTCTTTCTTAGCATTGACAGATCTGGAATCTGAACTACTTAAAGGCACACTACGGTTCATATTCAAAACATTGGGAATCGAATGAATATCATACTTGGCATTAGGCATCGAGCATGGAATCAAAGGATTAACTCTCTCACCTAATGACTTTGGGCATATTGTGATCAAGCATTCTAAGATTTCTTGAGATCGTTTGGCATATAAGCATGCATGTCCAATTGCATTATCATGAGGTTTCTCTAACTTATCCTCTTCAACAATCTCACGCAGACATTCTAGGCAATCCTTAAGGGATGAGAAGTATGTTTGAACAGCAAGTTTGTTGTTCCTTAGATGAGGAGGGACATATGTCACAGACAAAGCATATTTATTACAAGAGTGAACCTTTGATACACCATTCTCCCCATTGGTCATTGGCATTTTCCCTTTTACCTGACTCTTCAGATTCTCAATTTCCTTTTGCAATGAGGCTATTTGTTCGTCATTTTTGTTACGAGTGACCTTTATTGATTCAAATAACTCATTGAAATGACGTTTAACCTTTTCATTTTCTTCTAGAAAACTTTCGTTTTCCTTTTGTAATGCATTTACTAGGTTTTGAAGATGAAACGTTTGAGAATTCTGAGAATCTAAAGGAGGAGGCATTTGGGAGCCTGTCATATTGTTCGTTAGACCCTTTAATTGAGAGATTTGAGCTTTCAACTTTCTGATCGTGTTGCACTGAGCTTGAATCTGCTCATCACGTTTGTTAATTTGAAAAACTGCATCAAACTCTGGAGCATCTGAGGATGTCTTGATATTTGAAGTTTTGACATTTTCTTTAAGATGTTGATATTTTAGTTGTAAATTAAAATGCTCAACTTCTAGTTTAGAAAAATGTTTAACCAAATTGTCGTGATCATCCAGTTCAATTTTCTCGTTTAGTTCAGAATTAGTTTTTTCAAGCTCAATGACACGATCATGGGAGACTTTCAGGGCAACCGATAATTCATGAAATTTGGAAGCATTAATGGAACAATTTGTAGCAGTGAAAAACACATCTTGAGCAATACATTCAGAAATCAGGTTCTCATTTAGTGTATGCAAGTTCTTCCTCTCAATCTCATTATATTTTAGTGCTCGCTCATAGTCACTAACTTCAACTATCATTGCATCAAATTCCTTTTCCATTCCCTTAATATCAGTTTCTATCCCCTTTTTAAGACTCTCAAAGTGATCTTTTGGAAGTTTAAAGAAAGGCATGACCTCAGTTAAATAACATTCTTTCATTTGCTCAAAACCCCTTTCTCCTTCCGTTATACCAGTGGGTGTGATCCTTTTCTTGCAAGTTTTATCAAAATCAACAAATAGTTGAAATATAACATATTGGCTAATTAGGGTCTTGCTTTTAGTGGCAATTGTTCTAGGAACAAGATGCATTGGTGTATTAGGGGGATACACAGTCGCTCTAGGCATTTTCCAAAGGGGAGGGTTTGTTTCAACAATATTTTCAGCTTTCTGCTTATCTAAATCCATTTTCCAGAAGACTTGTTCGGGAGTCAACAATGTCTGAGGCTTAAACATGTTCAAGGAAATCCAGTTTTCATTCTTGTAATCATGGGGTGTGATATTTATTTTCTTCTCTCTACATTTAGGATCATCTAATTTCTTGTTCATCTTTTCCCTAGTGACTTCATCTGATTTCTTATCTTCCTCAGTGCACTCAACGCAACTAGGTTTCTGTCTAGGTTTAAGGATTTCATTGCCATCATAAAGAACCTTATGAGCATTTCTAGCCCTTTTAATGACCTCTGGATTTGGTTCCTTAACAAGGGGAATGCTATGCTTATCGCTTAAGACCCTATGCTTAGTGATCATGTGAGCAGTCTGAATGGTGTTCCCTTGTATGTACAACTTGTTTTCAAGTTTGTTTTTCAAAGTTTTCAGATTAGAAAAATCTTTCAAGAGTTTTGATTCCTTTGCATTAAATTCTTGCTTAAGCATTTTCACATTTTCTTGAAGTTCTTGTTTTTGCTTAGCAGTTTTAGAAAGCTTTTCTTGCAAGGAATTTAGCTCTTGTTTTAATACTTATTCTCGAAAATTACTTTTTCTAATGACTGTACGCACTTGGTCATCCATTTCCTGCTCACGAGTGGTCAACTCAAACTTTGCATGTTGTTCATTAATAGCAACACGTTCTTTATAGGCATTTAGTTCAGAAATTACAGAATCATCAGGGGCACATGCAGTGTATTCATCAAAAACATAGTCATTGTTGACTGCAGAAGATGCATCACTTGGTACAACTTCACTTTCACTTTGTTTCACATATTGATCATATGAGACAATATCGATATTACCCATATTTTCAACATTTGATTCAATAGTTTTAGTTGATTGTACTTTGTCATGCATCTGTTGCACATCAGCATCATCGTATAGTTTTAATACCTCTGAGATGAGTTTGTCTTTGGATAGGCCAGCTTGTGGTGAAGAAGAGACCTTGGGAGAAACCATTGGAGAAATGCTAGTCATAAAAACTGTGTGTGCAGTAGGTCCATCATCCACATCAGAGTCGTATGCATCACAATCAGCGACTTGAAAGGCATTATGATGATTGTGACCTATCTCCTGAATAGGCTGCTCATCCACATCTGCATCATAGGTCTTGGCATTGCCCTCAGCTAGAAACAGCAATTCCTCTTCATCCAAAGCAGCACCATTATCCTGAGCTTGTACAAGCAGCATCTTATCTCTGAAGTAATCAGCATTATGTGGATGCTTTGGAGATGTGCAGTTCCTTGCAATGTGTCCCTCACCACCACAGTTATAACATTTGATCGGCTTAGTTTGACCTTGATTACCATTCCTTCCTCGATTCTGATTACCAACATAAACTCTACCAGCTCCACCTCTTCCCTGATCATACTGTCTTTCCTGAACTGGTTGCACCACGATCCTCCCATCTTTAACAGTAGCTTGATTGTGTGGGTTAGATGCTGTTATGAGGTTGTTGTTGGTTTGTGGGAGAGAATTCATGTTTTGACTAATCAGAAGAGCTAGTTGATTAATGAAGTTGCCCACGTGTGCATCAGCATCAGCTTGTTTGAACATAGGATCAGGAATGAGTTTGTGATTACCATTACCCAAGGGTATGACTTGTGAGGCTTTGGTTGTGATTCCGATGTTTGAGTAGAAGGCAGTTGAGTCATTAGACGAGCTTGACTCTCCCTGGTTGGTTTTAAACTGATTAAGAATCATTTTTTCAAACATAGCATGTCTCTCATTCTGAAGGAGGAAGGAATAGAGTTGCTCATAGTTTGTATTCTTCAATCATTTAGTGAGCTTCACAGAGGTGACAAACTTGTGCCATTCGGGATTCATGTTGTTCACAAATTTTGAGTTCATCTGAATGTTAGGCATAGTCATTCTGATGTTCCTCATATCATTCACCAACTTATGAAATCTCACATAGTACTCATAGACACTCTCATCTGGTTTCATCTTGAAGTGTTCAAATTCGTCATAGAGTTGTGATTTTCTGTCTTCCATAGTTAATTCAGAACCTGAGAGAAGCATCTTGACATTATCCCATACTGCCTTTTCTTCGGTGTTGTGATTGATCAGCTTGTAGATGTCTTTAGGAAGACCTTGAAGAACAATGTTAGAAGCCCTGATATCTGCATCGAATCTCTTTTTCTCCTTATCATCAAGCTCATCATACATTTTAGGTCTGTCCATTCCGTAAATAGGAGTTCCATCTTCATTAGTATCAAGTATATCTCTAGTCATCTCAACTCGATACGGTCCTTCATTAATGGATTTGAGAATGTTGACACCATTTTCCTTTCCAAGGCAGTACAATCTGATTCGTTGAGCCCAAGAATCGTAGTCAGTTCTGTCAAGCATGGGTGGACGAGTATCTGAACCAGCTGCTTAAACATCCTCGGCAACAGTGGAGATGATAGTAGGAACGTTGGTAGACATGTTAACAAATTATACGGGATTTTATAACTCTATGATTAAACCGGGAAATAGATTCTTTCACGGGATTTTACTAAATCAAGAGAAAACCGTAAATAATCACCCAAGTCGCTAGAAGATAATGCACCAAGTCGCTAACACCTAATACGCTACACCCCCAAGTCGCTAAAGTCCCAAGTCGCTAGACAAATGCAAGTCGCTAAGTAGTAACTCGCTAAGCCTCAAGTCGCTAGCAAAATTTTGGCAGCAATTCGCTACTCAAGTCGCTAAAGATTCAAGTCGCTAAAGAGCAACTCGCTACAGACCAAGTCGCTACCCGTAGTGGAGAGTCCACTACTTGTACTGTTAATCGCTAGGTCTAAGTCGCTAGCTCCAAAACTGTAACTCGCTACAAAATTGTGAAGCAAGTCGCTACGAAGAAAGAGATCCGTATATCAAGTCGCTAGCAAGAAAAACCACATAAACATCACTTTTCAATCCAAAAACAACCCAACCAAGATGATTCAAGCTTACCAAATGAAAACCTAAACACTTGTGATGATTCTAAACATAAAAGTACTAACAAAATCCAAGCTTTAACACAAGAAATCAACCAAATGATGCACAAACCACTAAACTTTTTCAAACTCAAAAACCACCTAAAAAACCACTAAAAATCCAAAGATGTGCAAGATATGATCTAACCATGGCTCTGATACCAATTGTAGAATATTAGTTTTCACATACACATCAAACCATAACACAAAGTGGCGTATGAATGGAATTCTAGAGAGAGAAAGTTAGAGGTTTAGGGAACTTAGTGAGAGAAAGTGAAAGATATTATTATGAGCTCCAACTCTCTACCTTGGGAGGTAGAGAGTATTTATAGTCTTACATAAAACGCCACACATCGGGCTGTGGATCAGGCATACAGTGGGTAAAGACCCGTCCGTCCTCCACGGTGTTACTTAACTAAATACTACTTAACTTAAAAGAACTACGACTACGAGCTTTCTATCGATTACATATACTTGAGGTGACCGACTCTTTAATACCTGGAATTTCTGATTCCTAACAAAGCGTACTGTAGCTAGGGTTTAGAATGAGATATAGGAATTGAGAGGTAGTGATGTGTGTGTTATTTTAGAGAGAGATAGAGTAGAGTAAATTATAAAAACGTTAGGTACCAACACCGACTTAAACGGTGTTGTTTCACAAACGTTAGCATATGTAAAACACTCCAAACATGAAACGACGTTGTTTCAGCATGCAGTGAAACGACGTCATTTCCCACGCCTTTTAATAACATGTATAATATTTATAAAAAATGTTCTAACATAGATTTTACGTAATTGATCATTCATGTTATACGTTCGTTGCAAATTCAGTCCTTGATCACTAACTTTGCAACGAAACGCTAATGTATGGACAATTTTCGTATAAGGATTAAAAAGTAATTTACAAAAATGGTCCTTAGGGTTATCGATCCGTTACAAAGTTAGCCTCTTGCATTCTACGACGGAATACAACAAAAATCAATAATTTTTTATTCAAACATCTCGCCGCAAAACGCGAAGCTTACAACCTCGTATCTTATAATTTGAATGATGATAGAAGTTATTTTTGATTTGATTTATAAGTTGTGAGATAAGAAGAAAAATTGAAATCGCTAATCTAAATAGATAAACATTATTTACCAAATACCGATTGCACTTCGAATGAGAACAAGTATATATATACACAAACACCACCTACAAACGAAACTCTAGACAATCTCACAAAGTACAAACCCTAATCAATTCCCATTCACACCATTAACAAAAAAAAAGAATCCCCAAAAACTTTTTTCCATCAATCGCTAGGGTTTCTCAATCCCTCACAAATTAATCAACCCTCAAATCCCTAAATTAAATCATTTAATCCCCCAATTAACATGTTATACAAACATCAACCACAATAATTATATGATGATCAAAACAACACAAACAGTGTGTTAGGGTTTTGTATGGAAACACGCAGTCGCAAGAGGGCCGAGGCCACGTCATCCGGTCCCACCACTCGCTCTATCAAACGCACGCGCCACTCACGCTCCGACACCACCACCAACAACAACATGGACAACAACAACGAACAGCCTTCCGGATCCAACTCCACGCGCCGCCGTGGCAGCGGTAAAGGTAAAGAGAAAGACGACGAACAGCCGCCTCCTAGGGTTAGGGTTTCTGATGACGATGACGTGGCGGATGATGACGTGGACAGTGATGGAGGAGGAGGGATGTTCAATCAGAATTTGACGACTGCCAGCTCAGCATTACAAGGTTTGTTAAGGAAGCTAGGCGCGGGGTTGGATGATTTGTTGCCGTCGTCTGCGATGGCGTCGGGGTCGTCTTCGCAGCAGAACGGAAGGTTGAAGAAGATTTTGTCAGGTTTAAGGGCGGACGGGGAGGAAGGGAGGCAAGTGGAGAGCTTGACGCAATTGTGCGAGATTTTGAGTATAGGGACGGAGGATTCATTGAGTAGTTTTTCGGTGGATTCGTTTGTGCCGGTTTTGGTTGGGTTGTTGAATTACGAGAGTAATCCAGATGTGATGTTGCTTGCGGCTAGAGCGTTGACGCATTTGTGTGATGTGTTGCCGAGTAGCTGTGTTTCGGTTGTGCATTATGGAGCCGTGTCGTGTTTTGTTGCGAGGTTGCTTACCATCGAGTATATGGACTTGGCTGAACAGGTGTGCTGAGTTGCTATATATATACTTTCGTGATTTATGTGGTTATGTGTCGTACTAATATCTAATGGAATTAAAAAAAAAACAGAAGTGTTTTAAGTGGTTTTATTGATGTGATATATGCCTACGGAAAATGTAGGAGCTTTCATTCTATGCAGAACGAGCACATTGTAGACCCCTAGTTTTGGAAAAGGAAATACGTGAATTATAGTTGCTTAGGCCCTTATTCAGTTTTGAGTGGGCTATACCTGAATTATAGGTTTAAAACAGATGTCACTTATAGGGTCGAATCGATATCCATTATAAGAAATCTTAGGTGTGTATATGTGGCCAATTACGAGTGGACACTATAATAGCTGTAATAATTAGGCAAATGTATTTCCTAATAGGCGCTTGCTTATTTTATACTTTCTGAAAAGATTGAAGTATTGATCTATGTAGTCATATTGATGTTTACCCTTCTTGTAACAGTCCTTGCAAGCTCTTAAGAAGATATCTCAGGAGCACCCAACTGCATGCTTGCGGGCAGGTGCACTAATGGCAGTGCTCTCGTATCTTGACTTCTTCTCCACAGGAGTACAGGTACCTCTTGTTGCTTATCATGTTAGGTCTATGGAAGTGCTGAATTTAGTCTGAAGTATATCTAATTATTACCCTTTTGCCATTTATCTATTAGCGTGTTGCATTATCTACTGCCGCAAATATGTGCAAGAAACTTCCTTCCGATGCAGCTGATTTTGTCATGGAAGCTGTTCCTTTGTTGACAAATCTTCTTCAGTATCATGATGCCAAGGTGATTACAAACAGTCCCAAGCATTTGAGATTGTTTAAATGTATGATATAATATGTTAAACTATTTCTGATTATCTAACTGAACAAAATTCTCTACTTAGGTTTTGGAGCATGCATCAGTTTGTTTGACTCGAATTGTAGAGGCATTTGCATCGTCTCCTGATAGGCTGGATGAGATTTGTAACCATGGGTTAGTTACCCAAGCGGCCTCACTTATTTCAACCAGCAGTTCTGGAAGTGGACAGGCATCTCTCACCCCATCTACCTATACGGTATTTCAACACTTGCATTTGTTTTTTTAATACAGTTTTTTATTTTTGGAGGCTGCATTGCTTAATACAGATATTTGCAGGGCTTAATACGATTGCTATCCACATGTGCAAGTGGCTCTCCTCTAGGATCAAAAACGTTACTGCTTCTTGGTATCAGTGGTATTCTGAAAGAGATATTGTCAGGTTCTGGTCTTGTTGCAACCATGTCTGTATCACCTGCCTTGAGTAGGCCACCAGAGCAGGTAATGCTTCTTTGCATTTTGTTTTCTTCTAGTTCGTTTTGGTTGTGAGGCTGTCATAGTAAGTTAAATAGGTTTGTCCCGCCACATGAATTCTGTGTTAGACCGGCTATAGATGCAAAAAGAAACTGAAGTTGTATTGCGTCTCTTTTTAATGTTTAATTAGTACCTTGTAGCTTATTTGCTTTTTATGCTGTTTTCTCTAATGATTCTCTCTGTTAGTTGAGTTTTTACTTGCCCTTCAGAAATTATCTATGATGAAGGAGCTGATGAGATGCTCTTGTGAAGTCACGAGTCCTAGTATATGATAAACACATAGTTTTCACTTGTAAAAAAGGTTAAAATATAGGAACGGGATTTGCTTATGTTGCTGTTTATTTTACCTTAAAATGATCCTAACGCCTTCTGTTCCTGCACACATAATTCCTAATCTGGCTAAACAAGAGGCAGAGCAATTGAGCTCATCTTGTCTTTTGTTTTTCTCATGGATATATAGACCGATATCCTGATTTTTTCATCGTATGTCACTAATCCAAGTTGCCTATCCCTCCCAACATGTGCTTCATCTTAGTCTCTGCATTTACACATCAAATCCATCGTTGTAGTGATATGGTGTCATCAGTAGCAATAGCTATATCATAGGCTGGTTAGACAAAGTTATATTGCTTGGATCCTATCTAACTATCTTGGAAGTTGCATAAATAGATTTACAGATACAAACTCCAACAAGATAAAATATGAATTTCGCAAGATCTGCATATACTTTTTTCTCCCTCGAGCTCAACTCCTCGATCTACAACAGTTTGTTCTTGATATTTAGACGTTAAACAATATCAGATTTAGAATCACTTTCAGATTTCAGCAGTTACTATTTAAGAAACAACCAGCTTTAACACTTTGGTTATATTCGCAATGCATTTACAAAGTTATTGATCAGTTTTGATTTTCTCATGCACAGATATTTGAGATTGTGAATTTGACAAATGAGCTTCTTCCTCCATTGCCCCAAGGAACCATATCTCTTCCTTCCAGCAGTAACTTATTTGTCAAAGGGCCTCCTTCAAGGAAGTCACCTGTTGGCAGTTCTGTCAAGCAAGAAGAGACCACTGGTCATGCACCAGACATGTCAGGTCGAGAGAAATTGTTGACTGATCAGCCTGAGCTTTTGCAGCAATTTGGGATGGATCTTCTTCCCGTTCTCATTCAGGTTGGTTTTAAAAGAACTATGGTGGCCCGTTGTGAGTGCAACTATTTGCTTAATGTACTTTTTTGTCTTTTCAGATATATGGCTCAAGTGTGAATGCACCCGTGCGTCATAAATGTCTATCTGCTATTGGGAAATTGTTTTATTTCAGCAGCGCGGATATGATCCAGTCTTTGCTTGGTGCTACAAATATATCAAGGTATATCACTTTTGAATACTTTAATAACATGTGCTGGTTCCCCTCAATTATATTGATTTTCTGATCTTCTGTTTTTAAAGTTACTCAGTTTTTCTGATCTTCTTTTTTTAAATTTACTCAGTTTCTTGGCTGGTGTTTTGGCATGGAAAGATCCACAAGTTCTATTGCCTTCCCTTGAAATTGCAGATATCTTAATGGAAAAGCTTCCAGAAACTTTCTCTAAACTGTTTGTGAGAGAAGGTGTTGTTCATGCAGTAGATACGCTTATTATACCCGAGTCATCTGAAAAGGATACTGATTTGACACCTGGATCATCCACACGTTCCAAACGCAATCGACATCGTGCTGATACCTCAAATACCGATGCAACTTCTGCTGAAGATCCTAAAAACACCCCTTCTAACTCTGTAGAAGCTCCTGCTGTTAATTCTAGTCTCCGGGTGGCGGTTAGTACAAGTGCAAAGACTTTTAAAGATAAATACTTCCCTTCAGTCCCTGGAGCTGCAGAAGTTGGGGTTACAGATGATCTTCTACATTTGAAGAATCTTTGCTCAAAGTTAGTTGCCTTTACAGATGATCATAAGTCAAAGTCCAAAGGGAAGTCTAAAGCTTCCTCACCTCGGGTGGTTGATTTTTCACCTGCTACGGAAGATAACTTGTTAAAAGTGGTCACTGAGATGCTGGCAGAGGTAAGCAAAGGGGATGGTGTCTCCACGTTTGAGTTTATTGGAAGCGGCGTTGCTGATGCTTTGCTGAATTACTTATCATGTGGATGTTTTCTTAAGAAAAGAGTGTCGGAGGATAATTTGCTTAAGCTTCGTCAGCAAGCCCTTAAAAGATACAGGTCTTTCATAGCAGTCGCCCTTCCTTATGGACCGGGTGAATCAAATTTGGCCCCAATGAGTGTTTTAGTTCAGAAGCTTCAAAATGCATTGACCTCATTAGAGCGTTTTCCAGTAGTTTTGAGCCACAGCTCTAGATCTTCTACTGGAGGTTCACGCCTCTCTTCCGGACTTGGTGTATCATCTCGTCCATTTAAACTGCGCCTTTGCAGAGCACATGGTGAAAAGTCTCTTCGCGATTATTCTTCAAATATCCTTCTCATCGATCCTTTAGCCAGTTTGTCAGCTGTTGAAGATTTTCTCTGGCCTCGCGTTCAACGTAGCGAGGCTAGCCATAAGTCTTCCACTTCTGTTGGGAACTCAGAACCTTCCCCTACTCCTGCTTCAGCTACGCGTCGTCAGTCTACAAGATCCAGGTCAGGGATTAATATAGGGAACTCAACCGAAAAGGGCACAATACAAGAGGAAGCAGCAAGCTCTTCAAAGGGGAAGGGAAAGGCTGTCTTGAAGCCAACTCAAGATGAGGGGAAAGGACCACGTACAAGAAATGCTTCTCGAAGAAAGGCTGCTTCGAATAAAGATACTTCGATGAAATCCGTGAATGATGAATCAATGTCTGAGGTATAGTTTCCTTTGCGTTAGTGTTAGACCCTAATATTTAAATATTTGTTGCTTGTTGGAACCACACAATATGAATCTTTCATGTATAATGACTGCCTGTAATATGAAATAGCGTATCTTTTTGTCGTATATCATTCTTTTAGGCACAGTCATTACACCTTTGAGATGAAGATCATATAAAAATGTGCATATATATATATATATATATATATATAATAGATGTGACTACACATAAAAGTGGTTAAGATAGGCGAAAACACTGCACTTTGCCAGTGTCTAAGGTTGATAAAAATTCAGCATCTTGGTAGAAAGGGACAAATGTCAATCCACTGTCCCACACTTTCTGCTAATTGCATGATCACTCAATGGTAACACAGCTTGGTTAAAATTAGAAGATAAAAGAAGGCTAATAGGATAAGAAAGGTATAAAATCTCAAGGGGGAATGGCAGAGCTATGTTTTCCACCTGCACAATATACTCATAGGTGGGGTTCTAGCATTTCCTGATTTGTGGGAACGCTGTTACTGATTTGAGACAATGGCATAGATGTTGAGTATCAAATTGCAATAGAATGTTTTCAGTCTTCATGTGATATGCACGTATGCTAGAGCTATGTTTCAACCTGAACACTACTTGACTACGTCATGCGATATGCAGACATGCTAAAGCTTTAGCTCTCTATAAAAAGTTTCTCTAGAACTAAAGATTTGCTTAACAATCAAATAGTAAGACTAGTATGTTTCATGAATTTGGTATGCATCGATGGATATCTGAATGAATATGTACATGCATGCCCTCGTGAACTATTTTGTCAGTCGATATCTCTGGTCAGCTTGCTGTATCTTTTTTGTAAGTTTATTTGTTTTGCTTTGCCATAATTATATTTTTGTTTTTGTATATTATATTCTTAGTATTCTTTTGTGTGCGTTGTAGGAGGACGACGTAGAGATATCACCCGTTGAAGTTGATGATGCATTGGTGATCGAAGATGATGAAGTTTCCGAGGACGATGATGATGATCAAGATGATGTATGTGGTCATAATATTTATTGTTGAGTTGATACTTAATCTGCTCCTGTATTTTGTTATATACAGACTTTCATAGCCTGAAATTGTTACCCCAATACGTATTTATAGGAAGATAGATAGGACTCGATATATAGTTAGAATAAAAGCACAAACTTGTCGGCTAGCTGCTATTCATGTCATATAGTAAGAAGAGATCTTTAGGAGGATTAAGAAGCTCAGAGAGTTATAAATTAGCAAACAAGATCTTCATAGATAATAAGTAACATAAGTAGAGATTGTGGACGTGCTAAAATAGTTTAGGGGACTCTTCTGCATGCTTGTAAGAATCAAGAGCTACTTTAGATCCTTTTTAAGAACTTATGATGTGATGGCTGTAAACACATATTGAGAAATGTCTTTATTATCTATCAACCTTTAGAAGGTGTCACAATATAGCATATAGATTTTTTACACACAAGATAAAGGAGGCAAGCATATTGTTTGTCAAATTGAGTTTTGGTAAGGATGTTGCATTACCAGACCTCGAATTTGTTTTGAAATACTATGTTACTCAAATTAACTTATGTTTGAAGGAAAACAATGTTGCTTTTGGCGCCCCTCAGGGCAATTATTGATAACTTTTATGTATCTTCAGTACTCTAATTATTTTATATTTTTTCTGACACATGAATCGTGTTTTTTTTAGGTGCTAAGGGATGATTCACTTCCAGCTTGCATGCCAAATGTTCACGATGTTAAATTGGGAGACACCACTGAGGATAGCCCTGCGGGCCCTACAACAAGTGATAGTCAGACAAATCTAGCTTGTGGTTCTAGCAGTAGAGGAACTCCTGCTCGGGGTTCAGACTCCGCAGAGGTTAGGGGTCCAAATTCTTTTGCTTCAAGGGGTTCAATGTCGTTTGCTGCTGCTGCGATGGCTGGGCTTTCATCAGCAAACAGTAGGGGTGCTATGGGAAGTAGAGATCGACATAGCTCCAATGATTCTCCTAGGTTGGTATTTTCTTCAGGTGGTAAGCAACTTAGCAGACATTTAACCCTTTATCAAGCTATTCAGCAACAGCATGTTCTCGATGAAGGTGATGATGAGAGCACTGACTTCATGTCTGGTGATATATACACACTGACGTACCAAAAAGCAGAAGTTCAAAGCGACAGGACATCAAATTCAGCAAACACTAAATCTTCAAAATCGGGGTCGAGTTCGGATTTACCTAAGCATCAAATGTCTCTCTTTGATAGTCTTTTGCAAGCAGAGCTTCCTTGTGATCTGGAAAAGAATAATCCTACTTATAACATATTAGCTTTACTACGTGTATTAGAAGGTTTAAATCAGATTGCACCACGTTTACGTGTCCAAACAGTTATCGATAGCTTTTCTGAAGGAAAAATCTCAAGCCTAAATGACCTTAATGTTACCGGTCCTAAGGTTCCTGCTGATGAGTTCATTAACAGTAAATTGACCCCAAAATTATCTAGACAGATTCAGGATGTGCTTGCGCTTTGTAGTGGTAGTCTTCCATCATGGTGTTATCAGCTTACAAAAGCATGTCCGTTTTTATTTCCGTTTGAAACTAGGCGACAGTATTTCTATTCAACTGCTTTCGGGTTATCTCGTGCATTATATCGGCTTCAGCAGCAGCAGGGTGCAGATGGAAATGGGTCTACGAACGAGAGGGAGATGCGGGTTGGACGGTTACGGCGACAGAAAGTCCGTGTTTCCCGGAATCGTATTTTGGATTCTGCTGCTAAAGTTATGGAGATGTATTCAAGCCAAAAGGCTGTTTTAGAAGTAGAGTATTTTGGTGAAGTTGGGACTGGATTGGGTCCTACTTTGGAATTCTATACTCTGTTAAGTCATGATTTGCAAAGGGCAGACTTGAGAATGTGGAGATCTAGCTCATTTGAGGACGTAATTATAGCACCACTTGGGTTGTTCCCAAGGCCTTGGCCCTTGACTGCTAATTCATCTGATGGCAGCAAGTTTGCTAAAGTAATCGAGTATTTTCGTCTTCTTGGTTGTGTAATGGCGAAAGCTCTTCAAGATGGTCGTCTTTTGGATCTGCCACTTTCAACAGCGTTCTACAAACTTGTGCTTGGACAAGTAAGCAAGTTTGTGTAGTAAATCTAGATTTACATTATTGCAGTCTTTATTTTATGTTATTACTATAACTTATTATATATGTTATTTCTGTGTTGCAGGAGCTTGATTTAATGGATGTTTCATCCTTCGATGCTGAACTTGGCAAGACATTGCAAGAGTTGCAAGCTCTTGTATGTCGGAAACAATACCTTGAGTCGATGTCTGGGCGTGACCGCAGTGAATTGCTTGACTTAAAATTCCGAGGGGCTCCAGTTGAAGATCTTTGTTTAGACTTTACACTTCCTGGTTATCCAGATTTCACTTTAAAATCAGGAGATGAAGATGTACGTGTGCATCCTCCCCTCTTATGAACCTTCTGCTTTATAACGTATCATTTGTTCTTTGTTTGTCTAACAATTGCTAAGAAGGTAGCTATGTTAAATTTCATATGGTTCTTTTTTGGAAATGGTACAGGTCAATATAAACAATCTGGAGGAATATGTTTCCCTTGTAGTGTCTGCTACTGTCAAGACTGGTATCACACGACAAATGGAAGCATTTAGAGCTGGTTTCAATCAGGTCATTTTTGTTATTTCTCATGATTTTTGTTGCCTACATTTTGGTGAAACGGGCTATTTGGCTGGCTAACTTGTAGAAGCGGGTACTGGGTTGTGCTGTGTTTCCCTGCAACTGGTTATCTTGAAAATACCTGGATTTTGTGTATAGTCTATTCATGTTATATTCAACTAGTTCCATTTAAACAGCCAGCCCAACAGCCTCTAGAAATGTTTGTTTCTTATTTTTTTGAACAGATATTATGATTTTTTATGTTGCTCCTTAATTTTACTTCTGTGGGTATCATGGTGACAAAGGTTTTGAAATTTTACTATTATAGATGCAACATAAAAGTTATATAGACATGCCTTCCAACTCACATGCAAGATCTTCTAAATTGCAACTGATGTGTATTCGTGCTCAACCACCAGGTCTTTGACATTTCGGCTTTGCAAATATTTTCACCAGATGAATTGGATTATTTAGTGTGTGGCCACACAGAATTATGGGAGGTAAACTTCTTGACTTTTTGTTTACTTGTCATGGTTAAATACCTCAAAAGTATCATGGGAGAACGTACTTTTCCTAAACTCTTTCGTAATTTCAGGCTGACAAACTTGTGGAACACATAAAGTTTGATCATGGTTACACTTCTAAGAGCCCTGCAGTAGTCAATGTATGTAAATATTTTATATTTTTTGTTTCTTACGTGCTGATACATTCAGGAGAAAACTTACATGTAGTTTTTTGTGCACAACTATTTAGTTACTTGAGATATTAGGAGAATTCAACCCAGAACAACAAAGGGCGTTCTGTCAGTTCGTCACTGGTGCTCCTCGGCTTCCTCCTGGTGGTTTGGCTGTGCTAAATCCAAAGCTGACGATTGTCAGAAAGGTATTTTACACACTGGCATTCTGTTTGTCATGATTATGTAACATTGTAACGAACTTTCTTTTGAGGTGCTTATAATTTTCTTGTGTATGGTGCAGCATTCTTCAACAGCCAGTAATGTGGCATCTAGCGCGAACGGATTGTCAGAACCTGCTGATGATGACTTGCCTAGTGTGATGACGTGTGCAAATTACTTGAAGCTTCCTTCTTACTCCACCAAGGTAACATCCCTGCTTATAGCGCAGACCCTTATTACATCAACTCTTTCTCAGCATACACTATAAAGGAAAATAGAATAGTGTAAAATTGTGGGTTTGTGTGGGTGTGTTAATGGGTCAAAAGATTCAGTTTAGGAACTTGTATACAGGTTTAAAACTGTAGAGATAATGCCATGTAGATTACTTGTTAAAAAGGACTAGGTAACCCCTAGATGATTTACTTATTTGGCTGTTGCTAACAACTAGTTTCATTTTTTAAATAACAGGAAATTATGTACAAACAACTTCTTTATGCAATCAGCGAAGGCCAAGGATCTTTTGATTTGTCATGAGTTTTCATTTGAAACTGACCGAAATTTTGTACATTGTATCTCATATGCGTTTGGAATCATTACTTATAAATGGGTTGCATATCATCAATTGCTCCGCTCAATAAAAATTTATCAAGGCGCCCCTCCCTGACTGCAATGTTAAGGTCAGTCTTATGTTTCAATATGCTAGTCACTCTTTATGAATGTGTTTAGTGTTCTTTCATGTCATATTAAAGTTGATTTTGAGTAACATTTGTTATATTAAAAGAATATTATAATGGTTTATGGTAAACATTATGGCTTTTTGAAATTGATTATCTAGGTTATTGTTACTTCAAGTTGCAACTCAACTTATATTTGGATTACATTATATAAGGGTTCAAATGTTGATTAGTTTCTTACATGATGCAGCAAACTTGATTTTCCAAAGGTAAAATAATCAAAGAAATCTCATTGTTTGTCATTTTATTTATTAGTTTTTCAATTAATCAGAAGTTGCCAAAATTCCAACATTTAAATTTGATTATTGCAACTTCTGATAGTAGAAGCAAAAACTTAGCCAAACTTTTGACACATGTTATTTTATATGGCAAATCACTTTCGAAATGACCATCCAAACACCTCTCTTTGTGATTTACACGTCATTTACTTGAATCTTCGTTTACCAGTCTTGTTCATGTGATTTTGACCATCTTCATCTGATTGTTTTTGCAGTTAATGACTTCATGATGGATGTGGTGTTTCAATCACAGAACACATGCTTTGCCAAAGAAGGACAAACTTCCCAAAATGTTCGTTTTCTGCAGCAGTTATTTTGTAAATAACTAGTAGAATATCATACATCTTGTCTTATAAAAATACGACGATTACCTGTATTTGGTTACTTTCGTTTTACTTGATGCATCTTTTTTTGTTTTTTGACAATTTCATATACTAGGTTTTTTCTTTCCTATATAAACTGCTGGAGTTTTTGAGCATTGATCTCTCTTTGAAATAGCCAAATGTATCGATTAAAAGTCTTAACGGTAATGATGTTTGAGCAAACGATACTAAACTTTCACAATTTGAATCTCAAGCAGGATTCCCATTTTGATCGTAATTAAAAACTATGGCAACATGCTTATCTTCTTGTCACTTGAGTAGTTTTAGTCAAGAGAAATGATACATGGACCTAAACTTAGGCCTAAAAGCATCCTGATAGCTGCAGACAAAGACTCACTTATATTTTACAACCCATCAGGATGATAACAAGTGATTTTAGGTCTAAGTTTAGGTCTTTGTATCATTTCTTATTAGTCAAAGCAATACCAAACCTTAAGCTAACAACATAAGCCACGCTTTTACACTTTCGTTACCTAAATGTACCTTGCTTACACAATATCCTGGAACACATCTTCTTCGTCATTGGGTCCCACTATAATCTCACCAAGAGATAAATATTATTACTTAAAGGTGCGAAAAATAACAAAAAAAACAAAGATAAATATTATTACTTAAAGGCGCAAAAAAACCGAAAAATCGAATTAAGACCGAAAAACCGAACCAATTGAAAAACCGAAGGAGACGGTTTTGAGTTAGAAAACCAAATGTTTGGGAACCGAACGGATTTAAGAAAGAAGAAAAAGAAACCGAACAGATTTAAGAAAGAAGAAAAAGAAACGGAAAGGATTTAACGAAAAAATTGAAAAACCGAAACCAAACAGTTTGCAACTTTCAAAAACCGAAGTTTGCGGTTTAGGGTTTGGTTTAAACCAAAAACCACCCAAAACCGCCTAATATTTACCCTTAAGAGCAATGGGTGTGGTAACACAACCCTAGCACTATTCACATGTGGGTGGTAAATGGATTGAATTTCCTAAGTGAATTAACTGGCGTACGCTATTGTGTAGTTGTTTTTTCTTAGTTGAGTTTTTTTTTGAGTTTGTGTTTTAGTTGGGTATGGTGGGTCTTCAAAAAAGTGAAATGACTTGAGTTATTAGCGAAGTGGTATTTTTTGTGTGTGAATATGAAAAATGAAATGCTTAGCTGGCATTTAGGTGACGAAACGGTTCAAGCCACCATATAGGATGCTCTAATTATTCACTACACTCATCAACAAATATTTACACTATGTTCTTAAGTTGGTTTATAGGAATGAAAGTGAAAGAAAATAAGAGAAAAAAAAAATGTTCTTGAGTTTTTTTATAAAAAAAGGATAAAAGAAAGTAAAGAAAAAATGAGGAGGTTTGGTTGTTTTTGTTTAAAAACCTTTCACCCCATATTGGATGAAAGTGTTTAAAGGGCACAAGTGTACTTTTGATAGTTTATTTTTACTAAAAAATAAAAATTGATTATCTTTTTTTCACTTTCATCCATATTAGAAAACACAAAATAAAACACATCATTTCTTCCTTTTACTTCTCTACTCCCCTTCCATTTACATTTACTTTCCCTTTCAACCTAATTTATATTTCGAGAACACAGCGTTAATGAAACCATTGTTTTGCTCTATTAACAACTCACACAAAAAGCTACACCATGTAGAACTTGCTTATATTGTAAAACATCACAACAAATATTTAGTGAAACCATTGTTTTGCTCTAACAACCAAGGCTGGCTCAAGGGAGGTGCAACCCGTACAATGGCACAAGGCCTCCTTTTTCTTAGGGCCACAAAATTTCAACTTCATCATCTGTTATACTATTAGGCTGGGCACAGTCGTGACCAAGGTCACCAGCGCCACGTCAGCTTTCTCTCTCCAGCGACCAGATATGATCAGGATGCCACAGTCGATAACTGACATTTTTTTTTTATTTAATTAAATGGTAACTTTTAAAAGTGAGTGTTTGAAGTCGGTTGAGATTTCAACCGATATATGTGTTTTTTTAACTCGACCGATGTACCGACCGATCTCCCACATTGGGTGTCGACTGATCTCAAATCGGTCATGGTGGGATTTTAAGGGTGACCGACCGATGTTATTTTAACGACTGTGACCAGCCTTATGTGTATAAGAAGTTTAAAAGCCCACGTCATATTCCCATTGTTTTTTGTTTGTTAGCTAACATGAGGCTAATATAGTGTAATAAAAAAATGTATCCATAGACCACACTTAATAACCAATATCCGATTTAGAGAAGAAAAAAAAGTACAACTCACACGAAACGCTACACCATGTAGATAGGGATGGCAATGGGCGAGAAAAACCCGCAACCCGCGGGTACCCGCACATAAATGAGTGGGTAAAATCGTTAATTTTCACCCACGGGTGGGTCGTGGGTGAAAATCTGTACCCATCAGTGGGTGGCGGGTGGGTGACGGGTGAGGCATACCTATCGCGGGTAAACCCATGACACCCATTTAAAATACTCACGGGTATACCCTTCAAAATATATGTGGGTTTACCTATAAACCCATGTTAAAATTAATTATACTAATTAAAATATTTATGATATTACAGGTATATATTTAATAGTTACCAAGTCTCACAAAAACACATTAACCTAAAAGTTTGTTTGAGTTTCAAGACTAAAAAGAGAATATGAAAGATCAATTAATCAAAGTTGTATACATGTGATTTGGTGTAATGATGTTTAATTGCTACTTTCAGACATGTGTTTAAGTATTTTGTGAACTTGGTATTTGGCAAATTGATTGGTGTCTTGTTATGCAATTTTATAGATAGTTTTTATATCATGGTTTTGTAGTTTTGTTGCATTACACTAACCCATGGGTTTACCCGTGGACAATAAATACATGCGGGCATGGGCATGGGTAGAAAATTTTTCCCATTAGCGGGTGACGGGTGAGAAAAAAACTATGTGGGCGGGTGACGGGTTAAAAGTACCCGTACTCATTACCCACGGGTGCCATCCCTACATGTAGAACTTGCTTTTATTGTAAAACATCACAACTAACAAGTGTGTCATGATGGTATCTTTTCTCGGCCAATTTAAGTTCTTTTTATTATATTTTATTATAAACTTTGAGTGATACAATTACATTTTAGGTAAATTACAAATGTCCACATGGTTTCTTATTGTTGCACTCCCCGTTATCTTCAAACTTTAATTACAAAGAACGCTATTGATGTTCACTTCTTATATTTTATGTCCTTTTCACTGACGCTTGTCAAATAAGCCTTTTAAATCATCTTATGCGACTTTCACGTGAGTGTATTTTTGTCAATTTACCCTCCTTTAACTTCAATTTCAATTATATTCTTCCCCATTTGATTTTATACTTAACTTTAAATGGTTTTTGACTTTAAATGGGTTTTAACTAGTAGGTTTTGACGACATGTAATTGTTGGAATCATTCCTAAACTAGATTACAAGTGTTAGTGATTAATATGTAATAGTTAGCTTAATTAGGCCTTTATATTTGTTATTAAGCTAAGGCTTGTGTAGAAGGCCCATGAGCCTTGGCCCAAGCCCATAAGAAGGGAAGGATGCTAGTAGTGTTGCCCTAGCTCCTTGCCCTATAAATAATCCTTGTAAACCCTCACTTGAGGGTTGGTTGTTCAATTCACTCATTCACTCTACGCATAACTCTTCATATATTATCATAGGTTTGTGTGTGTGTTTGTTCATCCGATCTCTTCTTCTCTATTTCTTCTATTGATGCCTGTGTTATGAATATGGGTACCTAACAGTGGTATCATTCGCCAAATAGTTGGGTGAAAAGGTTTTGTTTTTGAAGTTGTTTTTGGTCTTACGCGTAACTCTCGGTTCATAAACTTTTACACGCTTAAAAACTCATTTTTTACACTTTTCAATCCAAGATTCTTGTACTTTCAAAGTTTTTAGGTGTTAAAATATCTGTTTTTGGCAAAAAGTTTCGAACTTTACGTGTATTTCATTGATTTTAATCTTGATTTTAAACGCGTGTTCATTCTAACGCGTAACGTGTCTACCAGTTTTGGATCATCAAGTTTCACACTTTTGTGTTATTTTGGTGATATTGAAGCTGTTTCATCACAAAAATCTGGTTTAGAAACATCTTTGGGCAGAAATCAGTTTTGGTTAATTTCTACGCGTAAGAAAACCCTAATCTTACGCGTAAGTCATCCGTGGTTTGATCTTCAGTTTTCGTGGTTTACTCAGTGTTTTCTTGCTTGGATAAGCCTGAAAACACTTCGACTTTGGATATCGTTTACATTGTGATAGTGTAAAGGATTTTTGGGCAAAACCCTAATTTTACGCATAAGCTCAAACTTATGCGTAGAACTCTTTACGCCTAAGATTTTTCTTACGCCTAAGTCTTGTCTTACGCATAAGCTAATCCTACGCATAAGTTTTCTACGCCTAACTTTCAGTTTACGCATAATCTTAGTGTTTCTCAATTCTTACGCGTAAGCTAATCCTACGCGTAACTATTGTTTTTACGCGTAAGTTTGGTATTTTACGTCTAAGCATTACTTTGCCTATACTTGGTTTCTACGCCTAAGGACACTTCATCAACAACGTTTCATTCGACTACAAAGATCCATTTCACAACACAAGTTTTCAACATGTCTCAACCACCATACTCTAACTTCTTTCCTTACACGTATAATCAACAACAGCAACAATAACTCAGTCCACAACATCAACAATTCAATCAACAACAACAAATTTATCAACAACAATTCAACCAACAACATTATCCACAACAAGGAGCAATTCCACCTCAAATGGTTCAACCACCACCTAGTCTTCAAGTACAACCTTACACAAACGTTTACAATCAACATCCATCCAGGAACACTATGAAGGAACCGTCTTGGGTTGCAAAGATGTGTGAAGCTTTAAGTAGCCAACAATCCATTCATGAGGCAGGATCACTTGATAGACCTCCAATGCTCACTCCCGGAAACTATGATCAATGGGTGATTAGGTTCCTTAGGTTTTGTGATCTAAAGAAGCCACATGGAAAGTTCTTAAAGAAGGTCATCTTGGAAGGTCCATTTCAGATGCCTATTCTCGTTACACCCGGAGATCCAAATGCTATTCCACCAAGAGATGATCTCACAAACATTGCAACTGTCGCTGACCTTTCTGGTGATGAACTTTTACATTTCGAAGCTGATGAGCTAGCAATGCAATATATCCTTTTAGGATTACCCAATCCGATTCTTCGAAGTGTTGATGCTCAAAAGACTGCTAAGAAAATGTGGGAACATATTCATCTTCTTATGGAAGGCACTGAAGTTAATCAAGAAGACATGGAATCCAAAATTTACTTGGCTTATGAACACTTCATGATTGAACCCGGAGAGACATTAGAGTCATATCATCATCGATTCTCAGACATCATCAATGACTTGGACAAACACAACATCATCATGCCAAGAATTGCTGTTAATACTAAGTTCCTAAGTAGTCTTGGTCCTGAGTGGGAAAAATATGTCATTTTCATCCGTCAAGCGAAGAATCTTCATCATGCTACATACGGATTGTTGTACGACTATTTGAAGCCACACCAAAAAGAAGTTGACAAAGAAAGGACTATCCGTGGACTCCCGGCCCCACCGTCACTTCCGGATAATCAACAACTTGCTTTGTGGGCTCAAACTAGTTATCCTCCTCAACCCGCTCCTCAACCAACTGCAACAATTACACCATATGATCCATCACAACAACAATCTCAACAAACTCAATTGGTTCCATACAACAACAACAATGATCAAGCACTTTACAGTGAAGCTAATGAGGACTCCGATGCTTTCGATGCATTGCAACAAGGATTTGTTATGATTGCTAAAGCCTTCGGCCGGTATACAAACAAATCCAACAATCGCATTCGCTCCTCATCAAACACAAGAAATCAGGCTGTTGTGAACAATGGACGTGTTGAAGTTCAGAATCGTGGTTATGGTCGTCAGATGGGAGGTGGTCAAGGGTTTAATGCTATGGGAAGGAATAACATGGGTGCTCCACAACAACAGAGAGCTCAAGTGGTTAAACAGAGGAATGCTCAGAATGGGATGAATGGTCTTCGCTGCTACAGCTGTAATGAGAAGGGTCACCTGGCTAATGCATGCCCAAAGCCGAGGACTAGAGGCAGTGCTTATCACAAGGAGGCTTTACTTTTGGCTCTTAAGGATGAAGCTGGTGGAACCCTCACAACCAAAGAACAGAGCTTTATGGCAGATGCAGACTCAGATGATGATATGGAGGACTTGCAGGCTAATGCAACAGTGATGTTGATGGCACAAATGCAAGCTCTCCACATGAGTGACAAATGCCCAGTGTATGACACTGATGGCTTGTCTCAGGTACCCAAACAAACCATATTCATCACTGATCTTATATCTCAGCCAACATCTGAATCCGACGAGGCTCAGAATGTTCAACATGAGCCGTCCACATCTCATTCTGACGATTCTCAACTAGACCCCGTAGTTACATTTGATGATCAAGATGACCTTATGGTTACCTTTGATACTCAAATTGACTCCGTGGTTATACTTGAGGATCTGAATAGTGATCATGTTGTAACTCACGTTGAACACGCTGAACCTTTGCCTAATCCAGATGTTGATCTCTTACTTAAAGACCAACAATCCCGAATGGAAGAATGTTGTGCATTGAATCAGCAATTACACAGTAAAAATGCACTGTTAACCAGGGATATTGAATGCTTAAAACGGCAACTCAATTATTTTAAAACTCAAGAAAAACGTGAACAAGGTTTTGAAGTCGCTTTTGCTAAATCACACCAAAACGAAAAATCATTAGACGACAGATACGTGATCTAGCCGCATCCAAGAATGCTTTGTTGTCTCAAATAGAACAACTGAAACATGATCATAAACAAAAACTTAACGCTCTTACCTTGGAAACTCAAAAATCCAAGTCTGAGTTGTTAACTTGTCAAAAACAGTTCTCTGAGTACAAAAAGCATTCCACGAAACGCATAGATGACTATCTTGAGGAAATTGTCAACTTACAAAACAAAATCAAAGAGTTTCGAACTGTTGTTTATAAACATGGTGAATCAATCACAACGATTCAAAAGTTTACTTTCAAACCAAATCCAAATGGATATGGACCGAATCTTGCTGATTACAAACCTAAGTTTTCAAACAGAGCAGTCAAACCAAATCCTGAAGTTTACAGTGCAGAACATAGAGTTGATGATTCCATTATGAGCGTTGTTGAATATAACCGTCAAGAGGAATTAGATGCAGAAGACGAGAGTCGATCAAAATTAGAAAAGGTTGTTTATAACAAACCATTTAACTATTCAAAAGCCGTCACTTTCGTTGCACAAAAGGATTTTTCTAACACACCTTGGGTTATCACACCTACTTCTGAGGGTCCCCTTTCCAATAATGTACAAATTAATGGTCCTTTACCTTCACTTAGTGAAATAAAACCATTAGCCGAACAATGTAAAGTTATAAAATATTTTGAAACATTCATTTCGGACATCAAACTTTTGGAACGTGAAATTGAATTTCATTCTGAAATAAAAATTGAACATTTTCAATCGCCTCTTGCGCGTGCACAAAGAGATATTCTTCAGAAAAGAATTTTACCTCATGTCCGAAATTTGAAAAATTGTGCTATATATTGGGAAAGGGATTTTGATGAGTGTCTAAATACTCATCATTTTTGTACTATATAAACTGCAAAATCATCTGAAAACACTCAAAAATGAATCAAAATGATGAAAATATCACAAATCAGTGTTTTATGTGTTTTAAATGCAAAAATATCAAAATCAGATGAAAAATGATTCAAGTTTGCAAAATTGGCAGTTTTAGTCCCCCAAGTTTCAAAAGTTGTCAAATACAGTCCCTGGTATATCAAAATAAAGAAAAATATCATTCAAGGTCCCTGAAATATTTTAAATTGTCAAAAACGGTCCTTGAATGAATCTTTAGTCAAATGGCGGAAAAGGTCCTTCAACTTTGAAAAGTGGCAAAAATGGTCCTTGGAAATTGGAAATTGTCAAGTTTGGTCCTTATACTATTAGAGCTTGTCACTTTTGGTCCCTTGAAACATCTTTGATGAATTGGCAGCCTTGGTCCTTGAAATTTCAGAAATTACAACACAAGTCCTTGTCATTTAAACCCTTTCATACCCTTGGCCTTGTCAAATACCAATTGTGACCCCTGCCATACCAATTGGACCCTGTCAATTTGGACCCCCCTTTTGTATTATTAGGCCAGTCAAACACTGGTCAAACAATCCACCCTTGGCGCCTTTTTCTTGTCCTCTTCACCTGCTTCCCCTGAAATCACTCAATCCCATCCCCCCAGCTCACCTCTTCACCTCCATGTCCCCTCCACCTCACCTAAACAACAAAATACAATTAATGCCCCCCCTCACCTCACTCAACCCCTCAACTGCTAATACCACTTTTTGGCGCCAAATTCAATCAAACGGCCAAATGTGGCTTAAGCTCATCCAATGGTCCAAAAAGATGGTGGGATCAAATCAGAAACAAGTGGGGAGATGATTGGCATATAAAAAGAAGAAAGAGGAGAAGTGAGAAGAGAGTAGTTAGTTTTTATATTTCTTTGTATGTCGTTTTTTTTAGTTATCTTAATTAGTGTTCTAAAATGTAATTTTAAGCCTTAAATGTATTAAACTCAAGTCACCTTATCACTGTAATTTACTTTTAAGCTTCAATATCAAGGTTTTATACAAGTTCATATTTTCAAGTTTACTGTGGCAATTTTCAGTCTCAAATTCTATTGTCCAAGTTGTTAGTTGCTTATTTTAAGCTTTACTAAGTCTGTTTAAGCTCTTCATAAGCTTTGAGTAAGCTTACATTTCATTTTCAAACAGTTTTGGTCCATGGTCAACAAAAGTCAACCTAGGCCAAGAATGGGAATGGTGATGATATTTGGGTTGATGCAGCATGGTTATGGGTTGGTGATCTGTGCTAAACTAGTCAAGTCTAATCTCACACAAGCTAGCCACTTGTGAATGGCTAACCGTAACAGACTTAAAACTGCTTAAACACAAATACAATGAAGATCAGAGGAATATAATGAATTCCCGGGTCGTTAAGTCCCAACGAGGTGTGTAAACTGTAATACAACGACTGGGTGCTGAAATGATATAGAATGTACAAAAACAGAAATCTGATTGACTAACACTAGGAATGTGAATAGAGATAGCTCTGTCACAGCTATGTCGTTAAAAACGTGCAATCAGAAACCTAAAAATGTAAAAGATATACAAACGTACGTTTAACTAAAACGTAAACGTATAAAAACAAAACAATTATAACTATAGTAGGGATTTGCATGTCTAAGCGACTTAAATGCAAATTAAATAAAATTAAAATATTTAACTATAATTTACAAATTATATAAAAGTTTAAGAAAATCTAAAGAAAACTAAAACATATACATGTATATAATAATTACACAAATGAAACAAAATAAAACAGGAAAGGGAGAATAATTAATTATACTAAGAAATTAAAAGTTATAAAAATTTGAAGTCATTTTAATTCTATATTTACAATTGTTTAACGATTAAAATATAAAAACATACGTTTACTGAATTCTACGTAAACGTACAAAATAAAAACGTGAATTCAGTCCAATACAACTCCCACAAATGTGAAAATCATATTTTTGGAATCCTAAAAAGATAAGAAAATTATTAGAAAATTAAAATAAATTTTTACACTATTAAATTAATTAATATAAATTAAAAATGAATAAAATGTATTTTATAATGAATTAAATAATAAGAAAATCTAAAATTAACTTAAATAAATAAAATAAAGAATCTGAAAAATCTAAATTATCATAAAATAATTTAAGAAACTGAAAATGTATTTTTACATAATTATTCTATTTATTAATAATTATTTACTATTATTAATTACTAAAAACTATTATTGATTTATTAAAAATATTAAATGATTAAAGAAAAATCTGAAACTTTTTACAAAATTCTAAAATAAATAAAAGAAGCTAGGAAAAATATAAAAACTATATGTACTTAACAAAAATAAGCTAATAAGCAATTAAGCTTTTAAGGAAAAGCTATCACTTAGCTTAAAAAGGAGCTTTTTGGTTTTTTCTGTTTTCTGGATCAAATATATATTAATATTAGACATGTATTAAGAATATAGGACTATACATACCAAGGTATAAGCAGTTTCAAGGCTTGTAGCTTATTCAGTGAGCTTTTAAGCTAACTGTTTGGCTACAAGCTTGAAACAAGCTTATAAAAGCTGTACAAAGGAAAAACAAAGGACCAGGAACATGCACACAAGCCAAATGGCCAAGTATAAACATGTGTGTGCACTGGAATAGCTCAAATGAGCAAAGTATGAACTTGTGGTTTAGACAGTCAAGCCAAAGGCTTGACTTGGATGGAATGGAGGCTTCAAGGAGCCTGTAACAAGCTCCACACAGGAAATAAAAGGGAAAAATATATGCATATAAGCTAGATGGACAAGTATGCACAGGCATGTGTACTGACTATCACTCATAAGCTTGCAATAAACTCATAAGCTCTAACAGTTAACACAGATCCAAACACCCCTTGCTACTAATTAGAGTGGCCATCTAAGCTGAGTGTATAAGCTTGATAGGCAAAAATGAGAATTGGAGTAGCAAGCTGGCCTGGTGAGGGTTCCAAAACACCAAAACTCAACCTGTGGGGGTCACAGATGAGATTTTGAGAAGCTTATGAAAATCCTCCCAAATGACTGAGTTCTTAGTATACTCAGACATGGGACAAACAAAAAGCTCATTGCAGCCCTTATTAACAAGCTGCAATATGGAAAATAAGCACAGGATCAAAGAGTTGAGTGGATGAGCTTTCCAAAAAACTAAACCACACAAGCTCTAAATCAATAATAAGCTTTTAAAGCTATAGGTAATGGTGCAAGTTCAAAGATATGAACTGTTGTGAGTGGGCAAACTACAAGCTCTAATTGACTTATCAAAGAAGCTCATGAGAGCTCAACCAACACTGAGACATTGAGTATGAATGATTAGCTTCTCAAGAAGCCAGAATTCACAAGCTCAAGCTTAGTGGGGAACTTTCCATAGGCATGGGAAAACTACTCCACTTCCACTGTTTGCTTCAGTGGAAGGAGTAAGATGGGACAACATAAGGGGTATGATTAAGCTAAGTAGATAAGCTAAAAACTCAAAGATAATCACACATCTAAAGACTAGGACATACAGGCAACATAAAGAAGCTATGTGCACAAGCTAGGCCCAAGTAATGAAGCTTATGCAAGCTTATCAACTTGACACCTAAACCTGTGCACAGGGAAAAACTGGGCATAAATAAGCTAAAAAATAAGCACTTAAACATAACATATAGACATTAACAAAAATACAATAAGCTAGATTAGCAACACATCTAAAACATACTAAAAGCACAGAACATAAAATTAAATAACAAAAGCACAATAAAATTACTAAGTTTATTCAAAAACGACTTAATTGAAAATTTGACTTTTTAACTAAAAACTAAAAGTTGACTCAAGTGAATTTAGAAACTAATCTACTGACTTAATATGTTATATTATGCTATAATGACACTGAATTAAGCAAACTTAATAACTTTAAAGCTAATATTATGGAGATAGACTTGAAAAACTTTGACAGACAAAGAATTAGAAAAGATTAAAGGCAATTTGACTATTAACTATGTAAAAACTGGATTTGATTACTTAGCTGAGTTATATGATCAATATGCATCATACATCAAATAAGAATAACAACACACACCAGCATAAACACAGAAAAGACAGCAAATCCATTTATGAGACCCATATTATCCACAGTGAACACTGATGTGAGTTTGAAGATGAATCTGACCATATACACATTACCATTGAGCTTAAAGGCTTGTCACTTCCTCAAATGGCCTAATGGGTCATGTATACACAGAAATAAACAACACAAACAACCTCAAGATCCTAAATCATACCAAATCCAAACAGCCCTTTAAACTTCACTTGTCACATGAATCTTAAAGTATTCAATGAATCTGAGTACAAACCTGATTCCTAACATATTATTATTACATAAGTAAATCAATTAAGCATAAAAACTTCAAGAACTCACTCAGAAACACAGATTTGTCAAATATGCATTTTGACTGAGTGATTTAAATTCTAGGCACAAGTGAAACTTAATAAACAAACTACTAGTATTAAGCTATAATAACACTAAACAACAACAAATAAGCATAAAGATACATAAATCACAACATATAATAAATAGGAATAGTAAATTGCAAATATTAGAGAATAATGCTTACAAATGAGAATAGGACTGAGACATAGAACAAGTGGACAAGGTTACACCTATTAGCTTACCAATAAGCTCCTAATACCCATAGCACTCCAAATTCAACCCTGCTTCATCATCTTCTTCATTATCCCAATATTTTTGCTTATTTTTCCATTTTCTCTATTTTTTTAGTGATTTTCTATTTTAAAGAATCAAACTGAATTATTGTATCTAAAAGCTATTTAAGCTTTGTCAGGAGCCTAAATTATCTATTAGAGTCCATTAATCCACTATGATCCAACAAGAAATTTAAAGACAGGAAATTTAAATTGACAATAAATTAAAAGATATGAAATTTAAAGATAGGGAACAATTAAACTGAATTTAAAGGTTCATTACACTAATTTAAGATAAAATATAACATTTGAAAGATTAAAAGACATTTTAACTAAGAAAAGCAGTAAAAGTTACATCTACGTGACTATGGCTTAAGGCCAAAAGTGCTTGTTTCCTTCTCCTTCTTCTCTCTTTTATAGTGTTCTGAGTTCCACTTGAGTTGTCAGTCAAATCCCACTTCAATTGGTAGCCATTGGATGGCTCAAACTAATCCTAGCCATCAAAACTGATTTTGGCGCCAATATTCTTCATAGCAGGTTTTAATCAATAAATGCAGTGGTTTGAAGCAATTAAGGGTTTTTTGGTGTTAGTGGAGGTGGAGGGAACAAGGTAAGGGGGGGGGGGGTTGGAGAAAACATGGAAAACCATGACTGGTTTTTGGGATTGCAGTGTTTGTGAGAGAGAGCTACAGTGGAGGGCGGTTTTCTGCCTGGTTTGACTTTCGTTGACCGTTGGGTGATATCAAAGGGGCCGGGTCAAGTGGAGTTGGGCTAGGGGCTTGGATTTGGGCTTTGGATATTAAAAAGGGTCCGGTTGGGTTTATTTAAGCACAAGGACCAAAAGTGCAAATTATCCAAACATGAGGACTGAAAATGCCAACTTTCCAAACTTATAACAAGGACCAAAAATGACAAACATTGATAGTGCAAGGACCCTTTTTGCATTAAATCCCATTTTTAGAAATCCAAGGACCATTTTTGCAAATTTTCAAAGTTTAGGGACCTTTCTTGCCAATTGACCAAAGAATCATTCAAGGATCATTTTTGATAACTTAGAATACTTCAGGGACCTTGAATGATAAAATTCCACATTTTTGAATTCCAGGGACTAGATTTGACAACTTTTAAAACTTGGGGGACTAAAACTGCCAATTTTGCAAACTTGATACATTTTTCATCTGATTTTGATCTTTTTGCATTTAAAACACATAAAACACTGATTTGTGATATTTTGATCATTTTGATGTGTTTCTGAGTGTTTTCAGATGTTTTTGTAGTCTAGACAGTATAAAAATGATGAGTATTTAGACACTCATCAGTTGGATTAGGCTAAATTCGAATAGGTTTGGTTTGGTTTTAGCCTGCATACCAGCTGGACACATGTGAGTAAGATAACTCATTTTCATCTCAAAATCAGTTTGCATATTTTGTGTGTACTTGTATTTGTAGTTTTAATTAGTTGAAATGTGTTTATTTGGTTGTATTTAGGATAGTTAAGCTCTGTTTGATCTATAGCTTTAGCTAGTTTAGTATGTAGCTCAGTTTTGATTGCATATTTGTCCATATAGTGGTGTTTGGATGTACTGATTTACCTGTCTATTAGGCTTGTTCAGTGGCTTGGACTTGTTGCTTCAAGCTTGGTTAGCTCATATGTGCTCATATCTGTCTTTAACTTAAGCCTACAAAGCTCAAAAGTCAAAATTCCATAAAATCTATCTCAACAGCTTAACTGTTGAGCTTTTATAAAATCAAAAGCTCATTTTGTGTTTAAAATACATAGATATAGATTGCATTAGGTTTATCTCATCATAATACATTGATATCAGTCCATAAATTAGCTTCAAATTTCATTTTGGTCAAATTTTCATAATTGTCTCAAAAAGTCAAACTGAAAACTCAGTTTTGGCCAAGCTAGAGGGATTTTTCATGAACTCATTTCTGAGTCAATTTCAATGAAACTTGTGGTTTTAAAAAGTCCTACTGGTCTATTTTCTTATCTCCATTTTATTACATTTTTGTGAATTTTATAGAAGCTTCATATGAGCTTGTCAAAATGGGACTAAATGCCCTGTGCAGAGCATTGAGCTGCACAGGACTTGTCCAGGTTTTGCAAGGCTTGCATTAAGCTCATTTGAGCTTCTCTAGGTCTGTAATTTGGTTTGCATGTTCCCACCCAGGTCTAGTGCAGGGTCCCACTTCTGTTTTGAAGTTTCAGCTTATTAGGAAGCTTGTGCTTAATCTCCAAGTAGCCCCACTGAAACTGTTTTTAGCTTATAAGCTTAAAACACAAAATCTTGGTAGTTAGCATTCCAGAGGTTTAGAGCAGTTTAAACTTGTTCCATTTAGGTTCTTTTAGCTTATTTAAGCTTCTGTACTCAGTTGGTAGCTTGTTGTAGCTTTTAGCCTATCCCAAGTGCTTATTTATAAGCACATTCCACAGCAGTTTCATTTTCCTCCACACAAGCACTTGTTTTTCTATTTTTCCTAGATTCCTTATATTATTTTAGAGTTATCTTGAATTTTTCATATTTTTCCTGTCCTGTTTGCTATTTTTCTTGATTTAATTCAGTTTTTAGTACTTTTTAATTAGCATTTAATCCAAATAAATCAGAAAAAGTTTAAAAAAATATGTTTTCAATTTTCCTAGATTAAGATAAATATAAAAAGCCAAAAAAATATTTTTCCATAATTTTCTTAGTTTAAATAGTATTTTCTAGCATTTTAATTAGTTTTAAATAGTTTTAAATTAGTAATAAATATATAAAAAGTGTAAAAAATATATTTTTAGTTTTAAAATAAGTTTTATAATATTTTAGATTTTTCTGAATCATAATCTTATTTTTCTAGCCTTATTTCATATTTTCTTTTATTTTAGTTTATTAATAAATAGTTTAAAATAGTTTTTAATTAATAATAATTAAATAAATAGTTTTAAAAATAATTTTCTTTTTCTAATAATTTTGTTTTATAATTAGGAGTGTAAAAATGTATTTTTCATATCCGTAGGTATTTTCCTTCTTTATTTTCACGTTTTATTTAGTACGTTCACGTAGTTTTTTTTATTTAAACATACGTTTTAAGTTTTAAACGTTCATCAATTTTAAAAATAGTGATAGCGTTTATTTAATATATTTTAACTTTTTAATTTTCTTAATTTGCATTTAAGTCGCTGTAATTTATTAACTTTTTCAGTAGTGTAATATTCAAATCCAAAACCTTTACTGATCACTATCCTTAGTGATCATTCTATCATCTGAATTAGTGTTTACACACCATTGAGTCTCCGTGGGACTTAACGGCCCGGGAATTCATTATATTCTCTGATCTTCATTGTATTTGGTTCCAGGCTGTTTTAAGTCTGTTACGGTTGGCCATTCACAAGTGGCCAGCTTGTGTGATTAGACTTGACCGTCTGAGACCAAATCAAATTTTGGCGCCGCTGCCGGGGAGGCTTTAGCGTGTGTTAAACCTTTTTCAGATCCATTCTTGCATATACCATCTTTTGTAAAAAGTTTTTTGTAAAGTTATCAGAAAATCCAAAAAGTTCATTAACACTTTTCCTAAAGTGTTAAAAACGCCAAAAATATTTTCATTCTTTGTTTTTATCATCATGTTTTTCAAAAATACCAAAAATATTCCTCTTTACCCTCTTACCTTTTTGATTCTTCATTTCTTACCCTCTAAAACCTTTTGATTCTTACTCAGAGTGTCACACCATCGACTACCTTATTTAGTCAACACAATACCATCCTTATCCCTAGAACCAATATCTGTCTGGGCAAAGGACTAAGGTGGTACGATGTTGACCCCGTTAACGGTGGTAATATTCCTGGTGGTGTGGTAACTGTTGGTTCTCCCACTCCTATTCTGTATCTTTCTTAGTTTTCCAAAATCTCCCATTCTTTACTTCTTAGTTTTTCCATTCTCCCATTTCTCCTTATAAAAACCATAAAAACTTTTTGTACTACTATTTTTGTTTCTTACTTTTATAAAAACCGCAAAAATTGTGAAATCCTTTTCACAATTACTTGAAAAACCTAAAAGACTATTGAAATGTTTTTTGAAAAATGTTTTCTACCATATACGTTCTTACCTAGACTTTTTCCAAATTGT
>BPTQ01000008.1:54818810-54991582 GCA_019973895.1 Chrysanthemum seticuspe | reverse complement strand
TTTGTTATCCCATATAATGATCATCCACTCATTTCTTATCCCATTTCCGACTCTTCCATTCCCTCTCTCACTCCAGATGAGGAAGATGACAACTTTTGGAAGGAGGTCGATGATTTTCTTAGTGATGAGTCGATTCCAACAGGAATTGACAATACTTACTTTGATTCGGAGGGAGACATCCTTTTTCTTGAAAATCTGTTGATTGAAGAACCGTTTCCAGCTCTCCCTCCCGGAAATTTTGTTACCAATCACCATAAAAGCTTCAAATTTAAGCTTAAAAATGTCAAAAATGGTGATTTGCTTCTTTCTGATGAGGAATGGACATGCATTGTGATGCACATATTTATTCCATTCTTCACTAATGGTGTGGTTGCTCTTTCCCTTTTCTCCTTCGGGAATGAGGATACTATCTTTGACCCCGGCATTTTCATTTATCATCTGTGAGCCGGGTCTGTCTCTCTATATCTCATCGGTGTGGAACTTTCGCGTGCTTCAATGTTTATACAAACATCTTGAATGAAAGTCCGATGGAGATTGTTTCTTCCACTTTGCTTCCCCATGACCCAATGAATGCGGGGGTCGAGTCAAGCTAGCGACTCGGTAACCAAAAAAGTAGCACACACCATATGGGTTTTCACCCATATTTCTGACTTCTTACCCCTTTCTACCACCTAAGTGTGGGGGTGATGCCCCACATGTTGTATATATGTTTTCATAAAAAAAAAAAAAAAAAAAAAAAAATCCTTTCAAATAATGGCCGTAGTATTTCCCTTTTATATTCTATGTTTCGGCATAACCGCCGGTACTTTGAATATTGAGGGCAATATTCATTTCTAAGTGTGGGGGGGAATTCTCACGAATTTTATCATGTATTATCCACCCAATTCCCCCGTTTTTGGCCAAAATTTTTTTTGGAGTAAGTGTTCTACACTTACTCAGCTTGGTTATCAGTCCGCCATGTTTGATAAACTAAAGGATTGGCTAATCCAGGAGCAAACGGCTCTTGGTAAATATATCTCAAATCCGTTGACGGCTTGCAATTTGCCCAAAATTGTATGGTATTCAGCTCACCATATCCTAAAAAGTGAAGAGTTGGCTAGCCCGCAAGATTATGGCTTGTGGTAAAGGCAGTGGAAAAACCATAATTGGTAATCAGCTCACCAAAGATAATATTGATAATTTATCTAAGAGTTGGCTAGTCCAGAGCAAACGGCTTCTGGTAAAGACAAATGAAAACCGTTGAAAGCTGGTGGTTTGCTCAAAATCACATGGTTATCAGTGTACCATAGTTCTTACTTGAACTGAACCATTTGGCTACTCCAGAAGTGATGGCTTTTGGTAAAGAGTTTTTAAAATCCATTAAAGTTCTAAAACATTGCTAGGGACTAGCAATATCTTAGTGTGGGGGATTGATGAGTGTCTAAATACTCATCATTTTTGTACTATATAAACTGCAAAATCATCTGAAAACACTCAAAAATGAATCAAAATGATGAAAATATCACAAATCAGTGTTTTATGTGTTTTAAATGCAAAAATATCAAAATCAGATGAAAAATGATTCAAGTTTGCAAAATTGGCAGTTTTAGTCCCCCAAGTTTCAAAAGTTGTCAAATACAGTCCCTGGTATATCAAAATAAAGAAAAATATCATTCAAGGTCCCTGAAATATTTTAAATTGTCAAAAACGGTCCTTGAATGAATCTTTAGTCAAATGGCGGAAAAGGTCCTTCAACTTTGAAAAGTGGTAAAAATGGTCCTTGGAAATTGGAAATTGTCAAGTTTGGTCCTTATACTATTGGAGCTTGTCACTTTTGGTCCCTTGAAACATCTTTGATGAATTGGCAGCCTTGGTCCTTGAAATTTCAGATTACAACACAAGTCCTTGTCATTTAAACCCTTTCATACCCTTGGCCTTGTCAAATACCAATTGTGACCCCTGCCATACCAATTGGACCCTGTCAATTTGGACCCCCCTTTTGTATTATTAGGCCAGTCAAACACTGGTCAAACAATCCACCCTTGGCGCCTTTTTCTTGTCCTCTTCACCTGCTTCCCCTGAAATCACTCAATCCCATCCCCCAGCTCACCTCTTCACCTCCATGTCCCCTCCACCTCACCTAAACAACAAAATACAATTAATGCCCCCTCCTCACCTCACTCAACCCCTCAACTGCTAATACCACTTTTTGGCGCCAAATTCAATCAAACGGCCAAATGTGGCTTAAGCTCATCCAATGGTCCAAAAAGATGGTGGGATCAAATCAGAAACAAGTGGGGAGACGATTGGCATATAAAAAGAAGAAAGAAGAGAAGTGAGAAGAGAGTAGTTAGTTTTTATATTTCTTTGTATGTTGTTTTTTTTAGTTATCTTAATTAGTGTTCTAAAATGTAATTTTAAGCCTTAAATGTATTAAACTCAAGTCACCTTATCACTGTAATTTACTTTTAAGCTTCAATATCAAGGTTTTATACAAGTTCATATTTTCAAGTTTACTGTGGCAATTTTCAGTCTCAAATTCTATTGTCCAAGTTGTTAGTTGCTTATTTTAAGCTTTACTAAGTCTGTTTAAGCTCTTCATAAGCTTTGAGTAAGCTTACATTTCATTTTCAAACAGTTTTGGTCCATGGTCAACAAAAGTCAACCTAGGCCAAGAATGGGAATGGTGATGATATTTGGGTTGATGCAGCATGGTTATGGGTTGGATTAGGCTAAATTAGAATAGGTTTGGTGTCACACCCCCAAAATATCGCAGCGGAACGATAGTGTCATTGGGGTATAACGTCATAGCACAAAGTATGGATACAGAAAACGACCTCTATAATGAGACGTTTTGAAAAGTTTACCATTCGATAAATAAGTTAATGTTTACACCACAAGAAATCACAAGGTTTGATAATACATAAAAAGTTTACAAAACATGTCGAATGGTAATTGTTGAAAGCACAAGACTCCAATGTATGCCATGCGACCCAAAAGCTCCATGAAGTGCTATCACCTTAAGACCTGAGATAAACATGCTAAAAAGTGTCAACACAATGGTTGGTGAGTTCATAAGTTTGTGATGAAATGTAAAGCCTTTCAAAAATTGTTTGTGCAGCAAAGGCATTATAAATCCACTCAGTTCCAAGTTCCGCCCATACAAAACTTGCAACCTGTGTGTTTACAACCCATTGCCAAAATATAGAATTGTCAATCTTGTTTGTAAGTAGGACATAGGTGCATACGATATATACATGTACTTAATGCAAAGAATCACAGCCAACTGAACCTCTTGACGAGTCTAACTTGTTTGTTATGTTTCATTGAATAACAGATTATATTCACCCCAGGTCACGTCATCAAGGACTCAAGGGTGGGGGCGTCAGCCCGATAGTACTATCAATACCTCTCCGCCGGCTCCCGCAGGAGTTAACCAGTTGCTAAAGTTTGTATGTTGATGCATAATTGAAAACTAGTTTAGCACATTAAGGCACATATCGCAATAAACCACACATAATGTCCGAAGTGTATAAGAAGTATATTGTAACACAATTGTATAAATGGTTTGAGTATTCGCAAGAGTGAAACAAGTATTTAAGCATGTATCTCCCCCAAATAGTTTGTAAGAATTTAAACGAGTAAAAGTGGGGTATGAACTCACCTGGTGTGATTGATATGCTAACAAAATGAAGTGCACGAAAGTGAGACTCGGAAACTATCCGCGACCTAGAATGAATGTTATGATATGTAATGAGTTATGATGTTATGTTATGCATGCATTTCGTATGTTATTTATACCATTTGCGAGTTTTGAAAATAATACTTTATCGTCGAAAAAATACTCTTTTGACGTCTTGACCATTCTTAAATCACTTTATAAGTATTTACGTCAAAATGTCATCCTACAATGGTTTCGTAATGATTTATAGTGAAATTTTCACTTCTCGTCGTAAAATCATGTCGTCGGAAATTTCATGAAAGTGACAAAAATGGCTTCGAAAAACTAGCCGTAAAATGGTGTACGTCGATCGTTAAGAAACGAATTCGACGGTTTTGGAAAGTTTGTATCAAAATCTAGAAGTTTCAGTTCAGGAGTTCTCAACATAAAGGTCTCGAACATAAAGATAATAAGGGTTAAAGATGGTGATTTTGTCTAATTGTTGTGTAAAAAGTGAGTTTCGGCCAAGTTTGAGCAACCGTAATTAATTTATTAAAACTCCGCTATACAAACGGTTGATTGTTTTGAAAAATATGCTCGGTGATCTTGATTTTACTAGAAGACATTTCGTTCCAAAAAGTTCCACATCAAGGTTAAAAACAGCCTCCAACATGGTCGTTTCAGCTACCGTAACACTTGTATCGTAAAAATAATATAGTTTTTCAGAAAATAATAGTTACGGCAATTTTATGAAAACGTGCATATCTTTGTCGTTTCAAATCCGTTTTCTACGTATTATATGTCCTTAGCTTCGTATCAAAGTATACTAATATATTTTTGATAAGTCGAAATAATTTGTAAAGCTTAAGGATCGTTTTTGACTCGAACAAAGTAAAAACATGTTGCTGAAATTTCTGAAAATTATATATTTCGTCGTCAAACTTTAAAAATTCATAACTTCTTCGTTATAACTCCGTTTTTATCCGTTCAAGCGGCCACGGATTCGTTTTAAAGTATATTTTCTAAATATCAAGGCCAAAAAGTCGTGCCTACTGTCGGATTTTCCAGAAAAACCAAATAAGGACAGAACACTTATTATACTTATCGAAAATAGTTTTTATCGTACTAAACCTATTCCAATCCCTTCAAATCAACTCCAAAGCTAATCTAATCCTACCATACACCTTCTTAGGGTGTCATGGGTTCCTAAACATCATCAAGACCAAAGTATACCAAGGGGATAATTATAGGATGACCTTTATATATATAACACTAAAATCATGTAAAAATGGTATAAATACACATAAGGCTTGCATGTTTTTGCTCAAAATGATGAGATGAGTATGAAAGGAATATGTAAGATGATAAATAAACATGAGATGCTTACAAGTGATATGATGAGGTGATTAGAACCAAGGATTAGCCTAAACACTCTTGGTTTTTATTTCAAAACCTAATAAAGAGTGTGATTCTAAATTGTTATTACTTGAGCTTGTAAAAATTTTATGTTTTCTTCTTGTTCCTTCTTGTTGGCCGTTTATGAGAGAGGGAAAAGAGAGAGGAACAACTTTTTGCTAACTTGATAAATGAGAAGAATGAAATGAGGTGTGTAGTGAAATAATCAATTTGGAGTGTAGATCTATACTATCACAAGACAATTGTTACCAACCCATAAATGCTTACCCTCCCCCCCTAGAACCGGTTTTGGGGGGGGGGATGAATCTCTCAATTATTATTTTTTTTTTCTTTCTTATAATGTATTATGTATATACTTGTGTAATAAAATTGTGCAAGTAAAAAGTTTATGTAATAATAACTTGTATATAAAATGTTAGTGTATTAAGGAACTTTTAGGTAAAAGAAGTTTTTAATAGATCAAAGTAGAGTGTAATGGGATCATAAAAATTGTAAAAATACATTTCTTGTAAAATTTGAGTGATATATTAATTATCGCGTAGTTTTTAAGAAAAGCGTCGTAATAATATAAATTTAACGATTTATATACAAAAATAAATTTAAAACACTAGGTAAACTCAAGATATTGTTTTTATAAACTAAATGTAAGTATAAAAATATCTCGGGATCATTTTTGGAAGTATCAGATTAAATGTTCAAAATAATTAATTACGCGATAGCGTTTATTTAATAAGAAAATAACGTTTAATGAAAAATGCAAAACCATGCACGAACCGATATGAAATGATGAATATGGAGTATGAGAAATGACCGGAATTTGAGAATTGTGACATTTGGTTTGGTTTTAGCCTGCATACCAGCTGGACACATGTGAGTATGATAACTCATTTTCATCTCAAAATCAGTTTGCATATTTTGTGTGTACTTGTATTTGTAGTTTTAATTAGTTGAAATGTGTTTATTTGGTTGTATTTAGGATAGTTAAGCTCTGTTTGATCTATAGCTTTAGCTAGTTTAGTATGTAGCTCAGTTTTGATTGCATATTTGTCCATACAGTGGTGTTTGGATGTACTGATTTACCTGTCTATTAGGCTTGTTCAGTGGCTTGGACTTGTTGCTTCAAGCTTGGTTAGCTCATATGTGCTCATATCTATCTTTAACTTAAGCCTACAAAGCTCAAAAGTCAAAATTCCATAAAATCTATCTCAACAGCTTAACTGTTGAGCTTTTATAAAATCAAAAGCTCATTTTTTGTTTAAAATACATAGATATAGATTGCATTAGGTTTATCTCATCATAATACATTGATATCAGTCCATAAATTAGCTTCAAATTTCATTTTGGTCAAATTTTCATAATTGTCTCAAAAAGTCAAACTGAAAACTCAGTTTTGGCCAAGCTAGAGGGATTTTTCATGAACTCATTTCTGAGTCAATTTCAATGAAACTTGTGGTTTTAAAAAGTCCTACTGGTCTATTTTCTTATCTCCATTTTATTACATTTTTGTGAATTTTATAGAAGCTTCATATGAGCTTGTCAAAATGGGACTAAATGCCCTGTGCAGAGCATTGAGCTGCACAGGACTTGTCCAGGTTTTGCAAGGCTTGTATTAAGCTCATTTGAGCTTCTCTAGGTCTGTAATTTGGTTTGCATGTTCCCACCCAGGTCTAGTGCAGGGTCCCACTTCTGTTTTGAAGTTTCAGCTTATTAGGAAGCTTGTGCTTAATCTCCAAGTAGCCCCACTGAAACTGTTTTTAGCTTATAAGCTTAAAACACCAAATTTTGGTAGTTAGCATTCCAGAGGTTTAGAGCAGTTTAAACTTGTTCCATTTAGGTTCTTTTAGCTTATTTAAGCTTCTGTACTCAGTTGGTAGCTTGTTGTAGCTTTTAGCTTATCCCAAGTGCTTATTTATAAGCACATTCCACAACAGTTTCATTTTCCTCCACACAAGCACTTGTTTTTCTATTTTTACTAGATTCCTTATATTATTTTAGAGTTATCTTGAATTTTTCATATTTTTCCTGTCCTGTTTGCTATTTTTCTTGATTTAATTCAGTTTTTAGTACTTTTTAATTAGCATTTAATCCAAATAAATCAGAAAAAGTTTAAAAAAATATGTTTTCAATTTTCCTAGATTAAGATAAATATAAAAAGCCAAAAAAATATTTTTCCATACTTTTCTTAGTTTAAATAGTATTTTCTAGCATTTTAATTAGTTTTAAATAGTTTTAAATTAGTAATAAATATATAAAAAGTGTAAAAAATATATTTTTAGTTTTAAAATAAGTTTTATAATATTTTAGATTTTTCTGAATCATAATCTTATTTTTCTAGCCTTATTTCATATTTTCTTTTATTTTAGTTTATTAATAAATAGTTTAAAATAGTTTTTAATTAATAATAATTAAATAAATAGTTTTAAAAATAAATTTCTTTTTCTAATAATTTTGTTTTATAATTAGGAGTGTAAAAATGTATTTTTCATATCCGTAGGTATTTTCCTTCTTTATTTTCACGTTTTATTTAGTACGTTCACGTAGTTTTTTTATTTAAACATACGTTTTAAGTTTTAAACGTTCATCAATTTTAAAAATAGTGATAGCGTTTATTTAATATATTTTAACTTTTTAATTTTCTTAATTTGCATTTAAGTCGCTGTAATTTATTAACTTTTTCAGTAGTGTAATATTCAAATCCAAAACCTTTACTGATCACTATCCTTAGTGATCATTCTATCATCTGAATTAGTGTTTACACACCATTGAGTCTCCGTGGGACTTAACGACCCGGGAATTCATTATATTCTCTGATCTTCATTGTATTTGGTTCCAGGCTGTTTTAAGTCTGTTACGGTTGGCCATTCACAAGTGGCCAGCTTGTGTGATTAGACTTGACCGTCTGAGACCAAATCAGATTTTCACAAGGAGCTTGGACTTATGAAAAGAGTTTTCGAACAAACAGAAACATCAATTTCAAATACAAAACGTAAAAAGAAAATATTAGGAAAAGATGTTGATCGACTCTTGGAAGATGTTATATGTGCTGATATCCATAATGTTGTGTTATTACATTCTTTGTCATATGCATCTGATTATATCTCTGATGATTCTGTTGAAATTGTTGAGAATACTGATAATGTGCATCAGATCGAGTCTTTAAAAGTTGAAAATGAACGATTGTTAAATGAACTTTCAAATGCAAAACGTTGTCTTCAGTGGTGTCAAAAAGATTGTCAAAATCGTGAACTTGCTCTGCAAAACAAAATCACCCAGTTACGTTCAAAAACTTTTGATCCTAAAATTGACCAACTGGATGATAAAAACGCGTCTTTGAAATGTCAAATCTCAAAATATGAACAAGAACTTGCAAAAGTTAAAAAGGAATATGGTGTCATATTTGATTTACTCAAACAGACTCATGATGAAGCATCAAACAAACTTGATCATTATCTTGCACACACTAAAGAAGTCATGAATTTTTCTGGAAATCTTCGTTCTGAAAATCAAGATTTGTTGCACATTGTCATTGAGTTAAAAGAGAAGTTAGGAAAGTATGAACAAGTTCAGCTTAGCAACATTAAGAAACTTGCACCTGTAACACTTAGAAAAAGTGACACTAGAATGCCTACTGACAAATCACAAGATACTAATGTGCTTCCCTCTACTGAAACATGAATAGTTGCCTCTTTTCCCAACGTCCGCACTTCACAGCCTAGGAGCAATACAAGGAAGAATAGGAATTTGCGACCTAAGAAAAGAACAATAAAGAATGCTGAAGTAGAAGAACACCCTAGGACTTTGAATAAGATTCAAGTTGCACTCACTTTAGATATTGCGTCTGACAAAAGTAATGAAAAAAGTGTTGTAAAGAATTATGAACCTTTAAGTACTTTTGATATTAAGTCTGAAGCTTCTTGTGTTATATGTCGTCAAAGTATGCTTTCTGATTGTCATGATAAATGTGTTGCTAAAGCTATCTTGTCTCGTTTACGGAATCCTAAGAAATGGAATACCTCTAGGCCCACTAATGCTTCTAAGTCTGTGCTTGGTAAACCGCCCTCTTTAGATTCTATGAAACGCATTGATGTCCCTGTAGCACCATTATCACCTCCAAGGAACGTAGTACCACCTAGTGCATTCACTAAGACTAAAGCAAAGACTAGTTGGAGATGGCAGAAATGGATACATAATACACTAGGATTTAAATGGATACCTAAAATCATTGATGTGTGTATTTCTACTATAACTGCTTCGGAACCCTCTAAGTCTTCGGGTTCCACATCTACTTCTATTCCATCTGTGTCGTCTGTGTGTAATTCAGGTGATACAGATCATCCTTTGGGTTGTTGATAGCGGATGTTCCCGACATATGACAGGCAATCTCAAACTGTTATCAAACTTTATTGCTAAGTTCATTGGCACTGCCAGATTCGGGAATGATCACTTCGCAGCTATCATGGGCTACGGAGATTACATCAATGGCAACATCGAAATTAGCAGGGTTTATTATGTGGAAGGCCTCGGTCACAATCTCTTCTCAGTAGGTCAATTCTGTGATGGAGATTTGGAAGTTGCTTTTCGGGAGAAAACTTGTTTCATTCGTGATCTACAAGGAAACGATCTTATGTCTGGCACTCGCAATTCAAGTCTCTACACTATCTCCATGCAAGACATGATTGCTTCATCTCCCATCTGTCTACTTTCAAAGGCAACATCAACAAAATCTTGGCTATGGCACCGTCGTCTCTCACATTTAAACTTTCAAACCATAACCAACCTTGCTCGATACAAACTTGTTGAAGGTCTCCCGAGATTCCGATATTCTAAAGATCACCTATGCTCAGCGTGTGAACAAGGGGAAAGCACTCGTGCTCACTTTCCTTCAAAGATGGAGCACAGCTCTCAGCATGTGCTTCATCTTCTTCACATGGATTTGTGTGGCCCGATGTGCGTGCAAACGATTAATGGCAAACGCTACATCTTGGAAATTGTCGATGACTACTCAAGATGGACTTGGGTCTACTTTCTTCAAAGTAAAGATCAAGCTCCACAAATGATCATCACATTTCTCACGAAAATTCAAGTTCAGCTCCGGAACACAGTCAGACAAATCAGAACAGACAAAGGAACTGAATTTGTGAATCAAACTCTTCGTGCCTTTTATGAGAAAGTGGGAATTGAGCATCAAACATCTATTGCACGTACACCAGAACAAAATGGAGTTGTTGAAAGACGAAACCGCACGTTAGTGGAAGCTGCAAGAACGATGTTAATTAATGCTAAACTTCCAGATTACTTATGGGCTGAAGCCGTGTCAACTGCATGCTACACTCAGAATCGCTCAATGATTACCAAGCGCCACAACAAAACACCTTATGAGCTTATCCACAACCATAAACCGAACCTCAAACACTTTCATGTATTTGGATCCCTTTGTTATCCGAATAATGATCGTGATGACTTTGGTAAGCTCAAAGCCAAAGCTGACATTGGAGTCTTTATAGGATATTGTGAAAATTCTAAGGGTTTCCGGATCTGGAATCGTCGTACAAAGCAGGTTATGGAAACAATTCATGCAAATTTCAATGAGCTTACAGAAATGGCTTCTGAGCATAACAGCTTGGAACCCGGTCACAACCATTTAAACTTCCCTCAAACCCCATCATCAGCTGAACCAAGCCCCCAACTTACTCGTCAACAAATGGAAAAGCTATTTGCTCCTCTGTTTAGTGATGATATTGATGAACGTGCTCCAGGTGTATCCGCTGTTTCCGCTGCTCAACCTGATCATATTCCAATACCTGATACACCTGCTACAACAACTACTGTTGAAGAAGCACCACCAGTTGACTCTACAACAACAGTTGAACAAACTGCATCCAACGACGCTGAACCAGCTGATGATGTTCTAAACAATGAAGTAGCCCCACATGCAGATTTTGATCCAAATGCATTCTTTAACCCCTTTGCTAATGAAACTGCTGCACCTGATATTGCGGAATCATCTACAAGCCATTTGAATCCTCAAAATCTGCACAATGTATACCAACATCAACCCTCGACACATCGTTGGACAAAAGACCATCCTCTTGAGAATACTATTGGTAACCCGACTCAACCAGTCGTAACGAGACAACGTCTTCACACAGATGGTGAACATTGCATTTATGCACTCACTGTCTGCCAATCTGAACCTAAAAACATTAAAGACGCAATAACCAAAGATAACTGGATTGAATCCATGCAGGAAGAACTCAATCAGTTTAAACGTCTTGAAGTATGGGAATTGGTTGAAAGACCAACAGGGGTCTTCGTCATTGGTCTAAAATGGATTTGGAAAAACAAATTGGATGCTAAAGGAACAGTAATCAGAAACAAGTCACTTCTGGTGGCTAAGGGTTATAGACAGGAAGAGGGTATTGACTTTGAAGAATCATTCACTCCGGTTGCTCGTCTTGAGGCTGTTCGGATATTTCTAACGTTCGCGGCACACATGAACATCACGGTCTTTCAGATGGACGTCAAAACTGCTTTTCTGAATGGTAAACTGAAAGAAACGGTCTATGTCAGCCAACCAGAAGGATTCGTTGATCCAGAGTTCCCGAACCATGTTTACAAACTGAACAAGGCTATCTATGGTCTCAAACAAGCCCCTCGGGCGTGGTATGATAAGTTATCATCCTTTCTTATCGCAAATAATTTCTCTAAAGGCTCGGTCGACCCTACACTTTTCATACAATATCACGGGGAACACATTTTAATCGTTAAAATTTATGTGGATGACATCATTTTTGGGTCAACACATCTAAAATATTCAAACGCTTTTTTCAAAAATTATGACAAAACATTTTGAAATGTCAATGATGGGTGAACTTACATTCTTTCTTGGATTGCAAGTTCATCAATCACCCCGTGGTATTTTCTTAAGTCAGTCCAAATATGCCCTTGAACTTTTAAACAAATTTGGAATGAAAAACTGCGACACCTATGCCACACCAATGGCACATACCAAGAAACTAGACGCTGATTTACATGGGAAATTGGTGGACCCTACCAAATACCATAGTATCATTGGGTCTCTCATGTATCTAACAGCTAGCAGGCCTGATATTGTTTTTTCCGTATATCTTTGCTCCCGTTATCAGTCGAGACCAATTGAAACCCACCTCTCTGAGGCTAAAAGAATCATCCGATACATCAAGGGAACCATTAACTTGGGGATCTGGTATCTGAAGGATTCTGGTTTTGAACTAATAGCTTTTTCAGACGCTGATCACGCAGGATGCTTAGATTCACGGAAAAGTACCTCAGGAGCATTACAATTTTTTGGTGATAAACTGGTGTCATGGCAATCGAAGAAGCAGGATTGTACATCGTTGTCATCAACTGAAGCAGAATATGTAGCCATGTCGGCGTGTTATACTCAAGTCATTTGGATGAGAACACAACTCAAAGACTATGGTTACGTATTTGACAGAATCCCAATGTACTGTGACAATCGGAGTGCTATTGCGATCTCATGCAACTCTGTTCAACATTCAAAATCAAAGCACATCGATCTTCGATATCATTTCAACAAGGAGCACGTGGAAAGGGGTACTGTTGAATTATACTTTGTGGGTACTGAATACCAACTGGCAGATCTCCTCACCAAAGCCTTAGCTCCTGCTAGGTTTAATGAGTTGGTCCACCGGATTGGTATGCGGTGTTGGATTCCAGAGGAACTGGATGAACTTTTAAAACATTCTTAAAACCAGTCAAACACCAAAACCTCTTTTGTAAATATTTTTCAAAAACAAAATACAAAAATATAAAATCTGATAAAACAACAAAAATATTCTTCTATCTATATTTCTTTTAACATGGCAAGTACAAATCTTCCGTCAACACTATAATCTTTCAAAATTCAGTATTTTATCGGTCAAGTGTTGAGGGGGAGAAAGCAAATATTTTTCGGTTTCATAAAACCTTGTACTTGCATGTTACCACATCCCGGTTGTTTCTTTAATAATAATGGTGGTCACATTTCTGGTTTACTGACACTCCTCGAACTCAAATTTATAAAATTTCATTATTTCTTAAGTCGAGGGGGAGTGTCGTCATGTTTCTTTCCAAATATCATTCGTTTGGTAACCAAAATGGAAGTTATGAACATTGTATGTAAATGGTTAAGGTGGAAGGACTGAAAGTGTCAAAAGATCAAAGTATTTTTAACAAAACACTCCACCTAAACTCATTAACTCATCACATTTATTTCACAACTACCAAATCCTACGCCTAAAAATCAATCTTCAAATCTGTGTTCTTGATCATCAATTTGTAAGTGGTTAAACGTTCTTTGTAATCATCTAAACATGGGTTTTGAATCATTTTTTAAACCAACGGTTAGATTTTTGTCTAGAGATGATTTTGTGTTCTACGCATAAGCGTATGAACACATAATCAAGTGTGAGTGTTTGTGGTTGAAATAGTTGTGTCAAAATGTTTGTATAAACTCTATGATACCATTTTTATCATTAAAACTCACCCAGAAACATGAATTGTTTGATTTTGAAAATTAGGGTTTATGCGTAATTTTGGGCGTCTTCAAATGTGAGTGTTTCTGGTTAAAAAGATAGTTGTTTGATGTTGTTTGCATGTTGAATTAACCAAAACCAGGCTTAGAACTTACCCAGAAACACTAATTGCGTTAAAATTGAATATTAAGGTTTATGTTCATAGAATTTGGGTATTTTTGATCCACTTAGGTTTTGATGTTAAAAATTGCATAAAACAACTCACTAGCCTTCTTAGACATCCCAGAAAAATTTTGGTGTAATTCCTAAGGATAAAACTCTTACACGTAGAAATTGAACATTAGGGTTTAAAGTCTACGCGTAACCCAGTTTTTACGCATAACTGCTTGAAAGTGTATTCATGATTAGATCTGAAAAGGAATGTATGTAGATGTTAATATTAGTGTTATGATGAATTTATTTTAGGTTTATACGCGTGAATAACTCAGAATCAAGGTTACTTGAACATCTACGCATAAGGATCACCTTACGCGTAGTATGTTATGCGTAAGAGTCATCTTACGCGTTACCTTTACGCGTAAGGTTCTACAATGGGGACTACGCGTATCCTGTGAAGGATATGCGTAAACAATAACCTCTACGCATAAGGTTCACTCTTACGAGTAAGCCTTATGCGTAAGGTTCCATATACACTGACGCGTAAGCTTTACGCCTAAGGCCCTCTTTTCCTACGTGTAATATTTCTTAAGCGTAAGTCAAGAACCTACGCATAAGCTTATGCTTATGCGTATACCACTCCTGTTTACGCATAAGCTTGCAAAATCTACGCCTAAGCCTAGTTTTAACCTTAATTATGAATTGTTACGCGTGCAAACTTGTAAATAAATAAATCATAACGCCACGAAACCAATAATGTCACTAATAAGCTTGAATGTTTAATAAGTTGTGAAAAATAAGTGAAAACATAGACTTTAAAACTTAAAGTTAATCAACTCACGAAACTTATCACGACGTCTTTGGACTATTGGACTAACAAGTGACATTGGACTCGTAACAATCATCGACATATCACATTCAATAAATAGACAATAAAATCAACTGTTGACTAACGTAATGTCTTTCGATATGTTGGTTCTTTTGGCTAAATATCTTTCAGATCACAACATGGACGCTCAAATGCATAATGTGGAAGCACCAAACGTTCTCACTATTGAATATATCTTCCCTCATGGTTATCCAATGAAGATCGGAAAGAATAACCTCAAAGTTGATTTTGATAGCTTCTATTGTTCTGAATCTTCGTGTCAAATAGCGGTGGATATTCTGAAGACTCACCCCTATCAAAACATGCTCACCAACTCTGCTACAGTGCCTGAGATCAACATTCACCAATTCTGGCATACAATGCGAAAGATCAAAGGTCAAAATGATGTGACGGTGACGCTCAACCACAAACAAGTCACCATCACACCAGCAGATTTGAGGGCTATTCTTCTTGTTCCCGTCATCAAACCTACTGAATACAATGCCACTCCAACTGAAGATTTCGTTCTCAAGTTCATGGTCGACTTCGGCTATGATGAAGCTACCGGGGTTATCACAAAGCACTCATCTGTTGATCTAAAGAACATACCCCAGCCATGGAGAACCCTCTACATCATGATTGCAAAATCCGTTTATGGACGTGATAGTGGTCATGAGCATCCCAAGCTCATGGAACTACAGATATTTTAGGCTTTGGTCTACATGAAACACATTGAAGTTGAAGCTCTGATATGGGACGACATGATGACTTACCTTAAAAAGCTTGGCACCAAAATCCAATATATCAGATACACCAAACTGTTGATCCAAAGAGCTCTAGGGTATAATCCTGACATTCCCTTGAGACTTAATGACCCAAATCAACACTCCGTGTTGTATGAGCCCACACTCACTGTCAGATTTAAGGACTCGACAACAAAGAAACAAGGTGCAGTGTTGCCAGATCATCTTCTTTCTGAAGACATCAAACAATTGTATTCGTACAAAAGATATCTGGTAGCAGTTGATGAAGGCAAAGTAGGTTTCCTTGATGAAAAATCCTCTGGTACACCTACTAGGAAAACCAGGAGAGGCAGTGCAGGAAGTGTTACAAGCACTGAGAGTCAGAGAAAGTTTCCTAATAGGTCACATACTCTCAAAAGGAAAATTCCATCTAAGGAAGCCATTTCTATTCCCAAGCCTGAACTGCAACAAACGCTAATGGATGAAAGCTCTGAGGAAACTGAAGCAGACGAAGAGGTCACCTACTCTGAAACTGCAATCGATGACACTCACACAGTAGCAAAACCTCCCAGTCCAAAATCTGATAAAGGTAACGGGAAAACTCCTGTGCTTGAGCATGATAAGGAAAGCTCTGAAGAAGAACCATTTGATGAGGAAAGAGACTATCAAAAGAAGTTAAAGAACCTCAGACTCAAACATCTTGCCGATGAATTCGTACTGGATCAAACTCGTGGCCTCGGAGGGTCAAGTGGTGGAACTCAAGCCACACCAGTTTCCGATGCGGTTAATCAACCCGATAAGGGAACTGGTACCACCACCCACGAACAACAACAAAGGCAGATAGAGGATTCCATCAACTACGAATTTGAGGAACCAGACATGGAAAAGACTGAGAAAACTCCTGGTGAAGATACTAAGGCTGATGAAACGGCTAAGTCTGGAAATGATGAAGATCTCGATTATGATAATTTTCTTCTAGACAGTCCTGCACGCTCCAAGGAGGAAACTTCTGAGCCACCTAAGGACCCTGAGCCACCTCACGTCTCCTCATCATCAGACTCGTCTTCTCACTCTTCACCTCCACCATCCAAAGGCACAACCAGATCCACATCTCAATCTGTGAAGAAACCAACTGACTCTTGGATATCCCGGGCTAAAACCAAGATTGTCAAAGCTGACAAGCAGGTCAGGAAGAAAGACGTGACCAACAAAAAGTTGAATCAACTAGCTGACAGCATCAACCTTCTACATGACGAGATAGACAAGATGTCTAGTGAAAGGGAGTATGTCCAGAAGTTCATGAAATGTGATCTTCAAGGGGAAATGAACGAGATGATTAAGGGATATACTCACAAGTTCCTTCTCGACACCGTTCTTGGCGTGACAAGAGAGATGTTCAACAGACAACTCTATCCGAATCTGATGCATTTGGCCAAACAAACTATAAGATCAACACCTATGACCGTAACAATCAACCCAACTGATCCTATAGTGTTCTCCGATGCTGAATTGGTTTCCAGGCTGGTAACTCAAATGTCTAAACGATCTATAACATTTACTTCTTACAAAGGTAAATTGTTTGACGCATTGCTGGAATACCAACTCAAATCAGCATGCAGAGAAGAAGCTGAAAGGCCTAAACGTCCAAGAGACGATGATGATAAGGATAAAGATAAGGATAAGGAGCCTAAACGTCCAAAGAAGTCTGGAGAACCCTCCTCTGTGCCACCACCACCACAAAGGACACCAACACAACGAAGATCCCCTCCACGCTCTTCTGCTGACAAACCTCAGGACTCTGAGTCTCCACCCCAGACAGAGAAAACCGGTGATCATTTCGAATACACTGGTGGTGACAATGAGGAAGTCCCTGAGCCCCAACAACAACCCACCTCTCCTGACATAGCAAAGAAACCAGCATCCTCATCTAGGCAAAAGAAGAAGAAGAAGACGCCGAAGGCTGATGTCGTATCATGGCTAGACGAAGATGAACCCACTTGAAGTTCAAGATATGATAGAAGGTCGAACATTGGAGCATGCTAAATTACTTCAAGAAAAGTTTCGGGTGAAGAAGATGACCAAGTCAGAGTTAAAACGCATCAAGAATGAAGCTTTTCAACTGCTCAAAGACAGCTCAGAAAGTGCTATTGATGTTGAATATCATCTTGAAAACATAGCATGAGCCATGTCTAACAACATTGATTGGCTCAACCCTGAAGCAAACATTGACTTCACCAGAAAAGACAAGGCTCCATACTACACCGACTGGTCCAGACCTCTACCAACGATTGGCCAACCAGATCAACCAAAGATTCCATTTTGCTACTTCTTCAACAAAGACCTGGAATTTCTTCTACATGGTAGCGATGTTTCAAAGAAATACGCTACATCACTAACACTTCCGTTCCCGGCAGCCATTTACTCAAACTGCATAGCCATCGAAGAAAAGGCCTCTCATATGTTTGCCAATAGTGTGGAGAAGTATGACATTGATGCAATGTATGGGATTCACCATTGGCCTAAACGCCGAAGAATCTACTACAAAAGCTGCCAGGTTCAAAAGTCTACACATGAAGTGTTCAGTGATATAGGGATCGTTGCTATTAAGCATGTAGCTCTCTCGTCTAAATGGGACTACACTTTCCTCAAGAAAATCATGGTCAAAAGACAAGACGAAGAGGACTATGCTTTCTGTGAAGCGGACTTTCATAATTTATCTCTCAATGACATTGAAGATCTGTACCTTGCCAAAGTACAGGGAAGAATGAGACAATTCTCGACAGAAATCCAACGTGAATTCATCAAGTCCTTGCTAATCTTCATCAGAAGCATCGTGATCCAAGAACGTGTAGAAGATTTACAACTTGCCGTTGAGTCGTATCAGACACGTGTCAACCTCACCAAACCTCAGCTCGACCTCTCCGACATCAATCATCTTACTCAATACACACTCGTCAGCAAACCGTTTGGAGTAGTCTACCGTAGTGAACTACATCGCAACTGCTTGATGGCGTGTAAAGATCTTCATAAGTTTGGAGATCACACACTGAAGAAAGTCAGAGATGGGTTGGCTTATCGGTTAAAGGCGATACAACAAGGCATTGGGTCACCAAAGCGATGGAATTCTCAAGAGAAACGGGATGTGAAAAGGATCATCATGCGTGTAACATATTGGATTTCATAAACACATCATATCATAAACAGAAGTAGGCGTACAAGATGAGGTTTTAGAGAGAGAAAGAGTTAGAGGTTTGGGAACTTAGTGAGAGAAAATGAAAGTATTATTATGAGCTCCAACTCTTTACCTTAGGAGGTAGAGAGTATTTATAGTCTTACACAAATCGCCACCTACGGGCTGTGGATCAGGCATACAGTGGCTAAAGACCCGTCCGTCCTCCACGGTGTTACTAAACTAAATACTACTAAACATTAACTAATCTACGACTACTAGCTATCTAAAGATTACATATACTTGAGGTGACCGACTCTTTAATAACTGGATTTACTAAATCCTAAAAATCTCCCCCTAAAGGAGGTCACCTCAAAAATACATAGAATACAAATAGATATTACAATTAGATTGTTCTTGGTTTCTTGTTAATGTTCTTTGCTCTGTAGCTCGTAGTCATTGATTCTTCATTATTGCATGTTTGGATAATCAATGTGGAGGTCTTTAACTGATCCACGTGATAATGAGTTTTGAGCCAGCTTTGAGATCATCGGCAAACATAAATCTCTGACCCATTCATTGTGATGTTGGTATTATGTGAGGTTGTGACTTATGGACCGACATGCTCACATTCTGGATCATGATATATTCTCATCAGAGTAGCGGAAGCTTTCATTGATTCATGATATTGGCAGCAGCGTAGCAGAAGCATGGAGTGAAAATATCAGAGTCATTGATGCACTAATCATGATTTCTTTAGAAATGAATGTGTTGTGTGAGCATGCGGCTATGGATTGACTGCTTCATTTTGATCAGCTGCAAACGTCGGGCGTACCTGCATACAACAGTTAGCAATAAAGCGCACGAAAGTGTCTTTGATCACTTTCGTTGAATTGAGGTACACGGCCCACGGTTACCCGTTGATTAGTACAAGTACTGCCTGTGATCAGGTATAATTCCGAAGAATTTCCTTGACAGGGTTTCGCAGCTGGTCTAGCTATTCTCAAACCGGAACGTCTCAAAGAAGACAACACAGAGTGAGTGAACCAGCGAATTAAGATTCACTGATTGATGAAAAGAGATTTGAAAAACAATCGTGTATCGCTCAATATAAATTGTTTTTTGCAATACAACGAAGGTTTTAATGAAAATCAATTATCAATCATAAACACCTTTTATTTTGAAATATTAGTACACAGTCGATGTGCTAAGGAAAAGGATTTTTAAGCACAACGACCGGTTTTTCAAAGGTATCCGTCAATCCATAACCTGAACCAGGATTGATTCAAAAGATTGAATCGCCCCATTGTTTCTGTTCAGTTGTCACATGGTTGATCTATTGGATATATCTCACATGCCACCCACCAGGAGCTTGTTTGATGTTGGCTCTAGAAGGCTTTCCATCTTCATTGTGAATATATTTGCATATCACTCAGATGTTCTGGCAATACCACAAGGATAATGCGTAGGACTCATAAGATATAATCTCTCTTTCCACATTGTGTGAAACAGAGAGTCTTCATTGACAGTGTCCTAATGAGATTTATTTGATGATCTCGTGGCTCTAGATTCAATTGTGCACATTTGGTTTCCTATGCCGGAGACTAGGGAGAGGGTCTCCTTCTTCAATATCAACAAACTCTAGGAGAAAGTCGATAGATAATGTCGGTTCCCCGTGAAAATGAAACAAGCCCTTTTAAGAGGAACTTGAGTGGTTTGGGAAGTTGTAGTGCAGTGCGTCACTGGGTCCATGACGTCTTGTCTTCAATACCGATGTTATCTTGGTAACCACCAGTAGCATATGAATTGAACCCGGTTTCTGCCCTAAGGTTGAATAAATGGAGGGCTATTTCTTTTCACCCCTTTTCACATTCAATTCTTTTTCATTCTTCAACCTCTTCAGTGCTTACCGAGATTTCATAACTAGAACCTTGTTTGGTTTATTCCAGTTCTAACTCTATCTCAGTCCGCACTCTTCCCATATCTCACTTTTCTCCTTTTTTCATCATACCTAAGGACTCTACACTATCTAGTGGATTGTCCCTGGGTAGATCCCTCCGGTTCTGGCAGATCGTGGGAACGAATACCTAACCTAACCATCCTTATAAACCATACATAAAGTAAATTTGGTCGGTCTATTTGGTATTGTTCATCTGCCGTTGGAACCAATTGAAAACCATTTGAAAATCTATCCAGATACTTGTGATATATTATCAAAGCATTTTGTACCTGAATTGTTTTTGATATTTTTAGAAAAAGAGCTCCCCCTCAACATGTGCATGATGTATTCGAAATCACTTTAGCACACGGAGGCAAGAGGAAGAATTAACTTCTTTGAATACCATTTTCTAAATGATATCAACATCACTTCCCTGATTAAATCAAGTAGATAAAGCATATTGGGGAAGGATGAGGTTTTCATAAGTTTGCTCCCCCTTAATATGTGCCACGAGGTTTCAAAGAGTTTTGCACATATTAGAAGGAACCTGCACTTAGAGACAAATCAATCACGTTTCAATTCTTTGTGGTTTTAAAAGGATGCTCCCCCTCAACATGTGCATGGAAAATTTGAAATCGTTTGGCACATGTGGGGAGGAAAGCTTGCAAAACACTTGTGAAACCATTTATCGAATCATCAGTTTAAATCCAATTTAAATCACAAATTCTCCCCCGATCACAATTTTCTAGTCATTTGAGATTTGTGATCTCTGTAGATTTAAATTGATTTTGAAAGCTTTTGAGGAGAATTGTGACTTGATTATGAAAACATTTTAACTGATAAGGATCGGATTATGAGACTTTAAACTCCATTGATTAAACATGCATGATTATCTTTTTGAAAACAATTGTATGACGAATAACCTTTTGATTTAATTGAAATCATTCTCCCCCTCAATCAATGACATAAGTTGTTGATTGAGAGATAGATATTTTTGACAAACGTTAAGTCCAGATGATTTTCAAAAATAGAGTCCGAGTTATTTTTCAAAGCAATTAGTTTTCATTAGATAGTAAGTAATTGTTTATAGAATCAGAGCATGATTTTTGAAAAACAAGATAAAGCATGGCTCTGTTCTTTCTTTGAAAAACGGGTTACTGCCTGAAATGACAATAAACCATTTTTTTCACTTTCTCCCAAAAATATTTTTGATCTTTTTTTTTTTTTTTTTTTTTTTTTTTTTTTTTTTTTTTTTTTTTTTAAGAACATTCGAACAACATCTAAAATCCTGTGTCATTCTTTGAATGACAGCACAAAGATCGTAGATATTATCGAATCGAGAAAAATCATGACAAAAAGACAATATTTTTTGAAATTTTTCAAGATTTTCAAATTTTTATGGATTTTTGAAAGTTTTATATTTTTCTATTTGCTTTTTGAAAAAATATTTACAAGAGATGGATGAAGAAAAACCTTTATTCCTCGTCTTCCTCTTGAAGATGTTTGAGTGTTTCCGGTTGTAGACTCTTTAGACCAAGTCGTGGGAGGATAAACTCAAAACGTTCCCTAGGAAGAGCTTTGGTGAAGATGTCTGCTAACTGGTATTCAGACCTCACAAAATAGAGTTCCACCACACCGTTTTCTACTTGCTCCCTGATGAAATGATGTCGAATGTCGATGTGCTTTGCTCTTGAGTGTTGTACGTTGTTGCATGAGAGAGCAATAGCACTTTTATTATCACAGTACAGAGGGATTTTTTTTGAATTCACAGCCATAGTCAGATAATTGAGATCTCATCCATAGGATTTGAGCACAACAAGATGACATGGCTATGTATTCAGCCTCTGTAGAGGAAATAGAAGTACTCATTTGCTTCTTTGAAGACCAGCTCACAAGCTTATTACCCAAAAACTGAGCACCTCCAAACGTACTTCGACGTGTATCTTGACATCCTGCATGATCAGCATCTGCATAGGCTATTAGTGACATACCGGTGTCTTTCGGGTACCAAAGTCCCATATTGATGGTTCCTTGGAGATACCGAAAGACCCGTTTAACCGCTTCAAGGTGCTTTTTGGTAGGCTTAGCCTGATATCTAGCACACATGCAAACAACGAACAGAATGTCTGGTCTACTGGCTGTGAGGTACATCAGGGATCCAATCATACTACGATATTTCGTTTGGTCTACCACGATCCCTGAGTGGTCCTCATCCAGTTTAGTACGCTCTATCATGGGAGTGTCAACAGGGTCACTAGAATCAAATTCAAATTTCTTTAAGTTCTCATTTGCATATTTAGATTGATTTATAAAAATGCCTCCAGGACTTTGTGAAATTTGTAATCCCAAGAAAAATGACATTTGTCTCATCATTGACATTTGAAATTTGGAACCCATTTCATTTGAAAAACGATCACATTCATTGGGGTCAGTCGAGGCAAAAATAATATCATCAACATATATTTGAACGTGAATTAAATGTTTGCCTGACTTTCTGGTGAACAATGTCGGATCAACTGCTCCTTTGCTAAATCCAGTAGATAGAAGAAACTTTGATAGCGTATCATACCATGCCCTTGGAGCTTGCTTCAAACCGTAAAGAGCCTTCTTCAAACGATAGACGTGAGTAGGATGCTCTGGATTCACAAAGCCTTTAGGCTGGCTGACGTATACGACTTCTTTAAGATCTCCGTTAAGAAACGCAGTCTTTACATCCATCTGATAGACTACCACGTTCTTACTTACAGCATTAGCGAAGAAGATTCTGATTGCCTCGATACGAGCAACAGGAGCAAATGATTCTTCAAAGTCAATACCCTCCTCTTGACGGTATCCTTTTGCAACCAATCGAGCCTTGTTCTTCAAAACATCACCATGCTCAGCAAGTTTTACTTTGAAGATCCACTTTAGAGCAATGATCATTGCACAATCTGGAGCAGGTACTAATTCCCATACATCTAGTCGATCAAACTCATGAATTTCTTCTTGCATGGCATTGAACCAACTGTCTTCATTCATGGCAGTTTTCACGTCTTTTGGTTCGATCTTAGAGAGTACTGAGTTGAAGAAGCACCATAAGGCATCGGTTGCAAGTTGTTTCCGTATGGATACTGGACGGGAAAGGTTTCCAATGATGTTGTCCAATGGATGATCATGTGTCCATTTTCTAAGGTGTTCATGTGGTTGTTGTTGAGGAACTGAAGTAGCAGAGTTGATATCTCCTGAAGAAGATGGTTCTGATGATGACTCAGGAGCAAATATGTTTTCAAAGGGTTCATCTTCTAGAGGAGCAAAAGGGTTTTCATCATCTGTAACAGCAACAACATTTCCATTGTGTACACTCGATGATTGATGGTTTGTTGATGAGACAGAGTGATCAGCAGCAGGCGCTTCTTGACTTAATGACATTGAAATTGAAGGGTTAACTTCATTGACAGGGATAGAGGCAGCCTCTGTTGATGGAACTCACATATCATTAGCACTTGGTTCATAGTGTTCATCAAACATTGGATCAAATAATTTCTTCAAATCATCTTCTGAAGGAGGTACATAAGGAGTTGTTGGTGAGGGATTAGAAACAAGAGTAGAACTGATAGGACTACTCGATAAAGGTTGAAATGCGGGTCCAGAACTGGATTGTCCTGGAGCCATCTGACCGGTCAGCTCATCGAACGTAACGTGAATTGTTTCCATGATATTTCGGGTTCTCTTGTTGTAGATTCGGTATCCTTTTCTGTTTGGTGCATAACCTACAAATACTCCAATGCCTGCTTTAGCTTTTAGTTTACCTAAATCTTGACCGTCATTAGTGGGTAACATAAAGCACCAAACACACGAAGGTAGGATAGATCAGGTTTTCGTTTATGGACAAGTTCATATGGAGTTTTTCCATAAGAGGTGTGAATATGGGAACGATTTTGGGTGTAGCAAGCAGTGGCAATGGCTTCAGCCCATAGAAACATTGGAACCTTTGAATAAATTTGCATTGTTCTTGCAGCTTCCACAAGAGTTCGATTTCGTCTTTCAACTACACCGTTCTGTTGAGGAGTTCATGGAACACTTCTTTGATGACTGATTCCAACACTTTCATAAAACTGAATTAAGTCTTTGTTAACAAACTCTGTGCCATTGTCTGTTCGAACAATTCTAACAGTATTGTTAATTCGAACCTAAAGCTGTTTGATAAGTTTGATGATGACATCTGGAGTTTCATCCTTTGTCCTAAAAAACTTTACCCAAGTAAATCGAGAGTAGTCATCAACAACTACTAGAATGTATTTTTTCCCATTTATCGTTTGCACTCTCATTTGTCCGCACATATCCATATGAATGGTATGAAGAACTTCCATTACTGAGTTTGTGGGTTTTGGTTTGTGGGCATATTTTGTGCTTTTTCCCAATTGGCAAGCTGAACAAAGATGATCTTTTTCATACTTTAATCTGGGTAATCCTCTTACTAAGTCCTTTCTGGAAAGATTGTTTATGGTACCAAAGTTCAAGTGATTGAGACGACGGTGCCATAGCCATGACTTAGTTTTGGAAGCCTTTGACAGCAAGCAGATGGGTGAAGATTTCATCATATATTCGATAGAGATGGTGTATAGGTTTGAACCACGAGTTCCTCTGAGAAGTTCCACACCATCAAGTTCTCTAAAAAAGCAAGTATGTTTTCTGAAGGCCACTTCTAAATCTGAGTCAAAAAATTGTCCGACAGAAAATAGATTATGTCCAAGACCTTCAACATAATATACCCTGGATATCACATTGTCTCCAACCACGTAATCTCCATAACCCATAATAGCACCAAAATGATCGTTTCCGAATCTCACAGTTCCGATGAATTTACTCACGAAGTTCATGAGCCGTGACCGGTCTCCAGTCATATGCTTGGAACAGCCTGAGTCCAGGTACCACAGAACGATTTGAACGATCTGCAGTTGAACACAGACAAGAATGGATAACTGGGTAATTAGGATCCCCATGCAAGAATGGGTTCCATTTGGTTAGTAACAGTGATTGGAACACCCACATCAGAAGTAGAAGCAATAGAATCATCAGAAATAGATGCAGTGCTAGTGTCCGTATTTGACCTATTCAAAGTGTGTTCACTTCTTAAGGGAATGGTTCTACCAGTAGGCATCCATTTTCTAGTGGGCATTGACTTAGCAAATTTAGGGCACATCTCATTAATCTTACGACCAGTAGGTATCCATTGATATCCTATATTACTAAATTCTCTTCCTGTGGGTTTCCACTGCTTTCTAACTTTCTTTCGCCTTTGCCTTTTAGCCTTCTTAGCTTGATTTTTAGCATTAACAATTTTAACAGGGCATTTGACAGTGTTAGACAAAACATTCACACCACATTCATGATTAGTAACAGAAATCAAGCAGTCATCATTACATGGTTTGCGAATAGTAGCAGAATTCGAATTAATTACAGTACGCTTATAGCTAATAATAGAATCAACACGATTCGTTTTATTCAACTCAAACTTAATATTCCTAGGGTGATCTTCTACTTTCTTCCAATGCACCTTCTTAGCTTGCGAGGTCCTATCTTGCTTGGTATTGCCTGGAGGTTTTGACCCGCTTGCTTTAATGTCACTGATTACTCATGTAGAGGGAATTATGGGAACATTAGTTGGTTGATCTACTTTTTGCATTCCTGAATTAGAAGTGCAGGGATCTGAATTACTTGAAGGCACATTAGAGTTCACTTTCTTAATAGTGGGCATAGAATGGTTTGTATGCTTGGCACTAGGCATAGAACAAGGCATCACAGCTTTACCTTTCACACCTAAGGATTTATGACATGTTGCTATTAAACATTCTAGCAGCTCTTGAGATCATTTGGCTTTAATGCACGCAAACCTAATTTCACTGTCAAGAGGCTTATTTATAAAATCCTCTTCCACAATCTCACGGAGACATTCTAGACTATCCTTAAGGTGAGCAAAATAGTTATGAAACACAATTTCATTATTCCTAAGATGAGGAGGAATGTATTTAACAGTTACAGTATATTTGCAGTCTGAGGATGATCTTGATGCAACATTCTCATTAAAGACAAGTGGCATTTTCCCTTTTTCCTGTCTCCTCAGATTCTCAATTTCCTTTTGTAAAGACGTTATTTTTTCGTTGTTCTTGTCACGAGTGACTTTAATTGAATTATATAACTCTTTAAAGTGTCGTTTAACTTTTTCATTTTCTTCGAGAAAACCCTCGTTTTCCTTTTGTAAAGCATTAAATAAGTTTTGAAGATGAAAAGTCTGAAAATACCGAGAATCTAAAGGAGGAGGAATTTGGGAGCCAGTCACATTGTTCTTTTCGCCCTTTAATTGTGAAATTTAGGCTTTCAATTTTCTGATCGTGTTATAATGAGCTTGAATCTGTTCGTCACGTTTGTTTATCTGAAAAACTGCATCAAACTCTGGAACATCTGAGGATGTCTTGATATTTGAGGTTTTGACATTTTCTTTAAGATGTTGATATTTTAGTTGCAAATCAAAATGTTCAACTTCTAGTTTAGAAAGATGTTTTACCAAATTATCGTGATCATCCTAATCAATTTTCTCATTTAGTTCCGAGTTTTTGTTTTCAAGCTCAATAACACGATCATGAGAAACTTTCAATGCAATAGATAATTCATGAAATCGAGAAGCAGTAATAGAGTGCTTAGTAACAGTATAAAACACATCTTGAGCCACACATCTCGAAATCAAATTCTCATTTAAGATATGCAAGTTCTTCCTTTCAGCTTCATTATATTTGAGTTCTTGTTCATAATCATTAACCTCAACTATCATTGCATCAAATTCCTTTTCCATTTCTTTAATATCAGAATTAATTCCCTTTTGAAGACTCTCAAATTGACCTTTTAATTGTTTAAAGAAGGGCATGACCTCAGTTAAATAACATTCTTTAGTTTGCTCAAAACCCCTTTCCCCCTCAGTTATCCCTGTAGGTGTGATTCTCTTCTTACAAGTTTTCTCAAAATCAACAAACAGCTGATAAACAACATACAGGCTGATTAAGGTCTTGTAATTAGTGGCAATAGATCTAGGAACTAAATGCATTGGTGTATTAGGAGGATACACAGTTGCTTGAGGCAATTTCCTACTAGGGGGATTCTTTTCAACAAGATTTTTAGCTTTTTGCATATCCATATCCTTTTTCCAGAACACTTGTTCAGGGGTTAATAGAGTCTGAGGCTTAAACTTGTTTAAGGATATCCAATTTTTCTTAGTGTAATCATGGGGTTTGATCGTTATGTTATTCTCTTTACACGCAGGATCGTTAAGCTTCCTATCCATTTTCTCCCTAGATGCACCATCTAATTTTCTATCTTCCTCAGTGCACTCAATGCAACTAGGTTTAAGAATCTCATTACCATCATAGATTACATTTTCAGCAGCTTTAGCTTTCTTACTATACTCAGGGTTGGATTCCTTTATAATGGGGATACTATGCTTATCGCTGAGAACTCTATGCTTAGTGATCATGTGAGCAGTCTGAATGGTATTTTCTTGTACGTACAACTTATTTTCAAGCTTGTTTGTCAAGGTTTTTAGATTAGAAAAATCATTCAAAAGTTTTTATTCCTTAGCACTGAATTCTTGCTTAAGCATTTTAACATTTTCTTGAAGTTCTTGTTTTTGCTTAGCAGTTTTAGAAAGCTTTTCATCTAAGGAGTTTAACTCTTGTTTTAATACTTCTTCTCTAAAATTACTTTTTCTAATAATTGTACGCATTTGGTCATCCATTTCCTGCTCACGGGTGGTTAACTCAAACTTAGCACGTTTTTCATAAATAGCAACTTGTTCTTTATAGGCATTCAGTTAAGAGATAACAGAATCATCAGGGGCACATGTAGTGTATTCATAAAAATCATAGTCATCATTGACTGCAGAAGATGCATCACTTGGTACAGTCTCACTTTCACTTTGTTTCACATATTGATCATATGGGACAACATTGATATTACCCATATTTTCAATATATGACTCAAAAGTTTCAGCTGATTGTACTTTGTCATGTATCTTGTGGAAAACTAGAAGGGGGGGTTGAATAGTTTTGCCGATTTTAAGTTGATTTCAAAAACTTTAGATTCGATATTATGTGAAATCGTATGGATGTTGAGAACGTATAGATCTAATGATAATGCAAGCAAATAAATAAAGTTAAGGGATAGAAAAGACACAACCGATTTATAGTGGTTCGACTACAAGGACACCTTCCTTGCCCTACTCCACTCCCCGAGTCACCTACTCGAGAGTTCAAGCACTATGTCAACAAACTCCTTCACTCGGCGGAGATGCCTTCACAACGTTGCTTACACTTTTTCCGGCACAAAGCTAGATACCGAGTCCGTAGCACGGTGGACCAAACCAACACAACTATTACACAACAAATATGTGAAATATCAAATACAAGATCTTCGCTACAGAAATCTTGCGGAGTGACAAATCAATCAAGGACCCCTTGCTTGGATGACTTGTATAATGCTCGTGATCTCGCCTTAGAGAAGGACCTATATGAGGATCACAAATAGAAAGAAAGAAGAACAACTCTCTAGATCAAGTGATCTATATGTTAGAAGAGAATGAGAGTGTATGAGAGATTTAGTAAGAAGAGGGGTGGATTAGAATGAAGAAATGGCTCTCTATTTATAGGCAAACTTCTTCACTGTTCCCCGGATCCCACAGATCCCTTCAACTTGGGATCCGTCTAGTGTAAACCTAAGGATCCGTGGAACGCTCCTCTTTGCCCATGGGTTTTTTGGTTATGGGTCATGGGTTGGTCCATGGGTTTTATTTAGATTCAATGTATCTAAGTATACATTGTATCTAGTCTACTTGGGTATGGGTTAAGATCCATGGGTTATGGTCCATGGGTTATGGTTTTTACCCATCCTAATAAACTATTACAACAAATGCTTAATTACTACATTTTTGTATTTAAATGGCTATATGTAAATGCTTTACAAAAATAACATGTATCCTTAAAATTATACTTAAGACAACATTATATTTGTTATCAACAAAACACAAAGAGATCGCAAAATATTAATAAACGTTTTTACGGTTTATTTGTATTAACAATCTCCCCCTTTTTGTTGATGACAAAACATAATGTTATGATGAGTAAAACTTAAGAATAGATGTAAGTTTTGAAAGCCCCTAAGTTTTACTTCTTCTCCCCTTTTTTGTCGAAACAAAAATTTAACCCTTGGAGGAAAAAGTAGTCTACGTATTTCTTACTCCCCCTTGACGGTAGCTCCCCCTTGTTTGGGGCGTCAAGTGAAGAAAAATAAAAATCCTACAAAAAGAAAGGTTAGTAACATGCTTAAATAATCTTGGTTGCCGAGAATCAAGATTGGGAGCCAAGGTATGTAAACAACGCCTTGTAATAAAACGACAAATTGTAGTGGTATTTATGCCAGTTACAAGCATGTAAAAATAAAAACAAGACTTGTTCTTGAAAATGTCTTCAAAAGAAAAATAATACTAGAAGTAGAAAATATTAGTAGTGATTCCTTCCATGCTTGCATATGGTTAAGGATGGAGGTTTTGATGAGTAATTGTATTGATGCGATCAAGGATGAGGTTGAGTATGAAACGCATTTCTTCCATAACTTCTATTGCAATTTCCCTAGTGGATTGGCAATGTTCACAATGTAAATGATGTGGATAATGAGTGCGGAAGTTTTCTGGGTTGTTTTGATTTGAGTTATGCGGAAGTTGTGGTGGAAAAATAGGAAAATATGGATCAATATCCGGAATGTTTGTAAATGGTGGTGGAAAAGAACCTAGATGTTCTTGTAATGTGATGGGAGCTAATGGTGGTGATGTTTCAAGATCTTGAAAAATAGTATTTGGTGATGTGGGGGGTGTTGAAAAGACTATTTCTTTTTCTTTAGGTTGGGTAGATCTTGTTGGATTCTTAAGGAGTTCCAAAAGAGTGATTTTAGGTGGTGATGAAGTTGGTGTACTTGTTGGTGATGAGGGAGGTGCTATAATGGAAGCATCTTGTGGTGAGTTATTTTTTGAGGATGAATCATTTGAGGTTGGTTTTGCTAAACAACAAGATCGGATACTAATCCGTGCGGATATCCTAGAGTTGGATTGTGGTATTTTGGATGGTGGTAGTACAAAGGTTTGGGTATCATGAAGATGATTGTTTGTACTAGGTGATTCATCTAAAGGGATTTTGGATGACATGGTGTATTGTGTTTGTGAGGATGAGATGGATTATGCAAGCATTTTGGGAGTTCTATATATAGAAAAACAAATCATTGTAATGAATGCTTGACCCAAAATATGGATTAAAATCTAATGATTAGATATGAATTTAAGGCATGTGATCATGAGAACACAAGCATTAAAGAGCATACTCCCTAAAATAAAACAAATGTGGATTTTTCATCCAAAGTGAGAAAAATAGAAGATAAAAACAGCTTTTGTCTCACGGATCCCATGGATCCTTCCTTTGAGGGATCCGTCCAGCATGAAGGCTGGGATCCGTGGGTCTGGTGATGCAGGCAGCACAAAATTTTCCTTTTGGAAACATTTTTGCCTAGTGTGTGCCTATATGCAAACTATTTGGAGTTGCGGTTATCTCGACCTCTAAAACGAAAAACAAAATTAACTAGAAGTAGAAAAAGCATCCTATTGAGATAACCCGAAAATACATATTTAGTATACAAGTACGTAATTGAGTGTTATCAATGCTCCTAATTCATTGTTGCTTAAATGAATGTACCCGAAAACACATATTAGTTATGTGTCCCCTTTAGCATTCAAAAGACATGAGATGCAATAAAAACTGGTTTTTACTTTGTATTAATAATGAAAAAGCGATTTGTCCTAGACGTGAGAAATTGCTTTTGTGAAATTGATACGGGAAGGTATCATTCTTTTAGAAAACATTTTGAAAAGATTTTTTTTTGAAAATGTGTAAGTGTTTGAGAATAAAAAATAAGAAAGCTATAAGTTGAAAACTTATCTTGGGTTTTGAAAATTCCCGTATTGTTTGTGAGTTGTACGTGAAATAGAGATCCTAGACTCAGAAAGAAGAAGGCTAGTGTTTACATACCTTATAGAGTCAAATAAGTTATGACGTTTGTTCCATTAGACCAAGACCAAGACGAAGTAGGTTGAATTGTTCCCGCTTCAACGGTTTGGTGAGGAAGTCGGCTATGTTGTCTTCGGATGCTACCTTCTCAATAGAGATGTTCCCCTTTTGAACATTGTCTCTTAAGAAGTGATGTCAAATCTCTATATGCTTTGTGCGAGAATGCAATACCGGATTCTTGCTTAAGTCGATGGCACCTTTGTTGTCACATAGGATGGCTATGTCGCTTAGATGAATGTCGTAGTCGACTAACGCTTGTTTCATCCATAGTGCTTGTTGGCATGCTTTGACGGCGGAGACGTACTCGGCTTCGGTTGTTGATATAGCTAGTGCCGTTTGTTTCTTAGAAAACCAAGACGTTAAACAACATCCCATAAAAGTACATACCCCGATTGTACTTTTTCTATCAACGTAATCACCTGCATGGTCAGAATCTGCATATACAATTGTTTCTACTCTCATGCCCTTAGGATACCATAATCCTAATTGTGTTGTGCCCTTAATATATCTAAATATCCTTTTTACGGCTTCTAGGTGTGATGTTTTAGGGTCTTCTTGAAACCTAGCACATAAGAAAACACTAAACATGATATCCGGCCTACTTGTCATGAGGTAGAGAAGGCTACCTATCGTGCCACGATATTTAGTATTGTCTACGTATTCTCCGTCTTCATCTTTTGTGAGTTTGGTGTCGGATGACATTGGAGTCCTAATTGGTTTTGACTCTTCTAGACTGAATTTCTTTAACATCTCCTTGATGTATTTAGATTGATTGAAGAAGATACCATCTTCTACTTGTTTTATTTGTAGACCAAGAAAGAAACTAAGTTCTCCCATCATACTTATCTCGAACTCGTCATGCATGATTTTAGAAAAATCATCACACATGTCTTGACAAGTGGATCCGAATATAATATCATCTACATATATTTGTACTATGATTATATGTGACTCTCTTTTCTTAGTAAAAAGTGTGTTGTCAACTAACCCCATGGTGTAGTTGTGTTTAACTAGAAATGACTTGAGTCTATCATACCAAGCTTTTGGAGCTTGTTTAAGACCGTAAAGGGCTTTCTTTAATTTATACACATATTTGGGTTTTTCAAAATCAATGAAGCTCATAGGTTGAGCTACATATACTTCTTCATTTATGAAACCATTTAAAAAAGCGTTTTTGACATCCATTTGATAAAGCTTTAGATAATTAGCACAAGCATACGCAAGAAGTATTCTTATAGACTCTAATCTAGCCACGGGGGCGTAGGTCTCATCAAAGTCTATTCCCTCTTGTTGGTTATACCCTTGAGCAACGAGTCTAGCCTTGTTCCTAGACACTACTCCGTTTGCATCTAATTTGTTTTTATAAACCCATTTTGTTCCTATTATGGTTTGATTACTAGGTGGAGGGACAAGTGTCCAAACATCATTAGAAACAAATTGATTTAGTTCTTCTTGCATAGCCATTACCCAACTTTCATCTTTGATGGATTCTTGTGTATTCTTAGGTTCTAAGGTTGAAATGAAACAAAACAAGCTACTTTGGTTTTGAACTTGAGATCTTAATGTTCGTTCGTTTAGTTTTCCTATGACTTTATCTACGGGGTGATCTTTGGACTCTTTAATGTTTATTATTTCATCACTTAGAGGTTGTTCTTCTTCACTTATCTTTTTCTTTATTAATATAGCTTCACTTTCTATAATCTAGTCATCGACAAGAGGTGGAGAGGGTTTGGGTGGACTTTTATCAAATTTTATATTTAATGACTCTTCTACCTTCATTGTTTCTTTGTTTAATATGATGTAAGCTTTGCTATTTGGCGAGTAACCTAAAAAGATACCTTCGGTTGATTTAGGATCAAATTTTGTAAGGTAATCCTTACTGTTAAGAATAAAACATTTACTAACAAAGACTCTAAAGTGATCTAACGTAGGCTTTTTGCCTCGAAGTAACTCATATGGAGTTTTTCCTAAGATTGGTCTAATTAAGACTCGATTGAGTATATACGTTGAAGTATCAACGGCATTACACCAAAACTTTTGAGGTATGGATTGTTCATTAAGCATGGTTCGACTCATTTCTTGTAGAGTTCTATTCTTTCTTTCTACTACCCCATTCGATTGTGGAGTGCGTGGAGCCGAGAAGTTGTGAGTAATACCATTAGCGTCACAAAAAGCTCCGAATTGCACTTCATTATCAAATTCCCTACCATGATCCGTCCTAATAGACACTATGGGACTTCCTAGTTGTCTTTGGATCTTTTTCCTCAATATTTCAAAATAGTTAAAGGTTTCCGTTTTGTTCTTTAAAAATTTTGTCCATGTATACCTAGAGTAGTCATCCACTATTACGTAAGTGTAGTAGTTGCCTCCATAACTTTGGATAGCGGTTGGACCAAATAAATCCATATGTAGTAATTCTAGACACCTAGTTGTGGACACCATGTTTTTAGCTTTATGACTCGAATGAGCTTGTTTTCCTACATTACAAGCATCACAAAAATGATGTTCATATTTTAACTTAGGTAGGTCTCTTACTAGATCTTTGGATGATAGCGATTGAAGAAGTCGCATGTTGGCGTGACCCAATATTCGATGCCATAAGGTCGAAGTATCATCCATAGAGGTAAGACATACTTTGTCTTTAGGTTCATTACCGATTTTAATGACATAGACTCCATGTTTCCTAATTCCTCTTCCTATGGTTATGCCATTTTTAAGTATCTTACTACCGGTTTCAGTAAAAAGTACATTGCACTTTTTATCACATATTTGTCCTATACTTAAGAGGTTAAAGTTTAGGTTTTCTACGTGACACACATCGTTAATGGTTAGAGATTTGTTAGAAATCGTACCTTTACTGATGATTCTACTTTTGCTATTTCCAATCACCACATTACCTCCATTGAAGGATTCATATGTGGAGAATAGATCCCTATTGCCGGTCATGTGCCTCGTGCACCCGCTATCCTTGACCCATTCATCGGGGTCTAGGTCGACCTTTAAGCACACCTAAAACAATAATAAACTCAAAAGTTTGGTCCGCATTTGTTCATGGGTCCATTAGTGTTAAACATTCCATTCATGTTAGACATGTATGGATAAGATGAGTATGCATTCCATGGAGCAAAGTTTTGAAAATGAAAACCGTTTTGCATGTTTGGATTCCATCCTATTTGATGGTTACTTTTTGGGTAAACGTTATTAGGTCTCCTAAATGAATTAGGTTTTGAAAAAGATGGAGCTTTGTTTCTTGCAAAAGTAGGATTATATTTTGGAGGTGATTGTCTAGTGGTGATATGATTTGGTTTCTTCCTATTAACTATGACAAACTCAGTTCTAGATGAAGAAGCTACGTTATTGCTACTGTTTGCTACAGCAGATCCACGGATCCCTTTCTGTACACTAGCCGGTTCCCTTTTTAGAGGATCCGTGGGATCCGCCACAATAGTGGCTGGTTTTTCTAGTTCTTAACAAATTTTGTTTCTTTACTTTCACTAGTTGATGGATCAAGTTGTTGACTGCCTAGACCCTTTTGATTGTTACCGGTTTTAATGCCATCGAGTATTGTATCTAAAGTGTTCGTGCTCATTCTAGCAATTTTAGAATCTAAGTGATCCACTAGTGTTTGAAGTTGAACGCAAAGTTCACATTCACCACTTGCTATTTTACCCTTCTCTAAACGTTTTAGTTTTGCTTTTAATTCTATGACTTCTTTATCTAAACGTTGATTTTGACTCTTTAAAAGCTTGTTTTTGTTAACTAGTTTTAAGCTAATATTGCATAGTTTATCATATTCATTATGCAATGAGTCGTCATCAAGTGATGAGCTACTATAATATTTGTGACATACCTCGTCATTTGCCATGAGACAAATTTCTTCGTCCTCCTCGTCGCTCATTTCCCATGTGCCGGTCACGAACACCTTTTGATCATCCCGTTTGGGACACTTACTAATAAAGTGGTTTGGGTCCCCACATTTAAAGCAAGTACGATCATCCTTTGGCTTCTCGTCCTCTTTGCTTTTCCAAAAGCCTTTCTTGTTGTCGTACGGTTGTTTGACGTATCTTCCGTTTCTTCTAAAGAACTTTTTAAAGTCCCTTACCGCCATAGCGTATTCTTCGTCGTCACTACTCGAAGATGAGTTCTCCTCATCGCTCGAAGCCTTTTTGGCTTTAAGGGCAAGAGATTTGTGTTTCTCTTTCACCTTTGAGGCTTCGGAATCTTTAGGAAGGACAAGCTCGTAGACTTTTAGGTTGCCTATGAGTTCATCGAGGGTGAGGATTGTCAAATCTTTTGACTCTTTGATCGCCGTCACCTTGGATCTCCACTTTGATGGAAGTGCCCTTAGATATCTCCTAACATGGTTACGGCTGGAGAAAGATTCATCAAGTGCTTGTAAAGATGTAATAATAGTATTAAAGTTAGCAAGTGAATGATCTATAGTTTCCTCATCCGATATTGAAAATTGTTCATATTGTTGAACAAATAAATCAATTTTATTATTTTTAACTTGTTGGTTGCCTTGTTGAGTTACAACTAAAGAATTCCAAATTTCTTTAGAGGTTTTAAGCATAGAAATTCTTTCGAATTCCTTTTTCAGTAAAGCGTCATATTAAACCCTTTTTGCTTCACTATTTTTAGAAAGCTTTTTCTTCATTTCATCGTTTAGTTTATCATGAGGTATGTGAACTAAATTTCCTTAATCATCATTTGAGGTAGCCTCAAAATCACCTTCAACAATAATGTACCAAAGATCAATATCTTTAGACTTCACATATGTTTCGAATCTATTTTTACAATATATAAAACCATTAGTTTCAAGTAGTGGTGGTCGTTGCATAGATTGCCCTTCCTTATAATTTTCAGAACCCATAGTGATCGAAAAGTTTTTAAAATACAATTTTATTTTAAAAAATTTATAAACTTAGCTCTTGATGCCAATTGTGGAAAACTAGAATGGGGGTTGAATAGTTTTGCCGATTTTAAGTTGATTTCAAAAACTTTAGATTCGATATTATGTGAAATCGTATGGATGTTGAGAACGTATAGATATAATGATAATACAAGAAAATAAATAAAGTTAAGGGGTAGAAAAGACACAACCGATTTATAGTGGTTCGGCTACAAGGACACCTTCCTTGCCCTACTCCACTCCCCGAGTCACCTACTCGAGAGTTCAAGCACTATGTCAACAAACTCCTTCACTTGGCGGAGAAGCCTTCACAATGTTGCTTACACTTTTTCCGGTACAAAGCTAGATACCGAGTTCGTAGCACGGTGGACCAAACCAACACAACTATTACACAACAAATATGTGAAATATCAAATACAAGATCTTCGCTACAGAAATCTTGCGGAGTGACAAATCAATCAAGGACCCCTTGCTTGGATGACTTGTAGAATGCTCGTGATCTCGCCTTAGAGAAGGACCTATATGAGGATCACAAATAGAAAGAAAGAAGAACAACTCTCTAGATCAAGTGATCTATATGTTAGAAGAGAATGAGAGTGTATGAGAGATTTAGTAAGAAGAGGGGTGGATTAGAATGAAGAAATGGCTCTCTATTTATAGGCAAACTTCTTCACTGTTCCCCGGATCCCACGGATCCCTTCCACTTGGGATCCGTCTAGTGTAAACCTAGGGATCTGTGGAACGCTCCTCTTTGCCCATGGGTTTTTTGGTTATGGGTTATGGGTTGGTCCATGGGTTTTCTTTAGAGTCAATGTATCTAAGTATACATTATATCTAGTCTACTTGGGTATGGGTTAAGATCCATGGGTTATGGTTTTTACCCATCCTAATAAACTATTACAAAAAATGCTTAATTACTACATTTTTGTATTTAAATGGCTATATGTAAATGTTTTACAAAAATAACATGTATCCTTAAAATTATACATAAGACAACATTATATTTGTTATCAACAAAACACAAAGAGATCGCAAAATATTAATAAACGTTTTTACGGTTTATTTGTATTAACATATCTTTTGCTCATCAACATCATCGTATAGTTTTAATACCTCTGAGATGATTGATTCTTTGGATGGATGATTCGCTCCCAGACGGTCAAGTTTTCTCACACAAGCTAGCCACTTGTGAATGGCTAACCGTAAGAAACTTAAAACAGTCTGGAACCAAATGCAATGAAGATCAGGAGAGTATAGTGTTTCCCCGGGTCGTTATGTCCCAGCGAGCTATGCGATGAATCACCAAACGAATAGTGATCGAGATGATTTGAACGGAAAAAGGGATTGAATGATTATAACTAAAGAAAAAGTATATAAATTACAGAGGCTTAAATGCAAATTAAAGAGAATTAAAAAGATAAAATATATTAAATAAACGCTATCACTATTTGCAAAATGATGTTTTTGATTTTTCTTTTATAAAACTGAATAACTTAAATAAGCTATTTTAATTAAAACGTAAACTTAAATTATCTAAAAACGTGACTTAAAATGAAAACGTACGTTAAGTATAAAAATTACGCGAGTGGGCAAGTAAAAACGTAAAATTTGTGAAATAAAAGTCCTACGAGTGTAAAAACAATTTTCTTACTTACTATATGACAAAAGAAAATTTTAGGAAAAAGCCGGGTATTTTTTCGACTCTTAAATTATTTATTACGAATTAAAAACCAAATAACACTAATTAAATTATTAAAAATACTAAAACAATCTAAAAAAATCTGAAAAATTTATGAAAACTACTTTTTGATAAAACTAACCTAAGAAAAATATCAAATCTGTAAAAACAGTTTAGATAAGCAGTAAAATAAGCAAAAAAGAGTTTTAAGCTAAAATAAAGAAAACTGGGATAAAAGATTAACTAGTGCAAAATAAAACAATAAAGACCCAAGGGCATAGATGGTAGTGCAGGTGTGTGCTGAAGCGTGGACTGCTGGGCAGGAGGTCTTGGGTTCGAATCCCACCTCTTGCCTTTTGCTCACTTATTTTTTTTTCTCTTGTCTATTCTTTCCACTTGAAAATGAGAACAAAATAACAATTTTACACAAAAACTAAAACCACTTAAACTGATATTACGCATCAGATTCTGAAAACCCTTCTAAAGGGGCGTTTGGCATATGGATGCTAGGACAACACACACTACATCCATCCATTAAAAACCACACATAAGCTAAGAAAAAGAGCTTTAATCTAATGGGTTAAGATTTGTCCTATCTAAAAACTAATTAGAACCCAAAATAAACAAAGATAGAAATCAAAATGAGCTCTCAGCTCACGAACTAAGCTGTTGCTCGGACAGGGCCTAACCACACTCATTCTTTTGCAACTTTTAAGCACGAAATGAGCCATAAAAAGCAGTTAAATAAGCAAATGTTGTGAAAACTTTCACCTTCAAGCCCACAAACAAGTTGTATAAACAGCTTATTTGCTGCTGTTTCGAGCAGTCACAAACAAACACCCTTAGGCAGTTTTCAAAAGCTAAAGAAAACCACAAAGAAGCAAATGGAATGAAGATTCAAACTAAACAAGCATGATAATACAAACTCAGTATACTGATAAGCTAAAATTGATGAGAGTAGACAAAGGATAAAGGGAAATAAGCATTTGGATTGAGCTACACTAGGGGGGAACCTTAAACTAAAAGGGGACAAATAAGCATTTGGATTATGCTAAATAACTAACTTCTAATAAGCTAATGCTAATCAAATCTATCCTACACCAACTAACAAGCACCTAAGGAACCAAATTAAGCTAAAGATAAGCAATTAAACTAAAAAAAAAATGAGCAACTTAGTCTGCTGTGGAGGCTACGGGTCTGCTGTGAAAACAGCAGGTATGGGGCAAGTTTGGGCCTAAAAATAAGCTACTAAGATGCTCCTAAATCCTACAAGGAACCTATTATGCATACTAGGGATAGGGGGCTACCTAAAAAACTACTTGGGACCTAAAGATAAGCCTAGGACCGCTTATAAATAAGCTATGAACAACTGGATATGGGGCGTATGGGACTGAACCAGAAACTGAAATGGGTAAATGGCACTTTTGCCGAGCAATTTTAAGCTAACTAAAACTAATCTAATGGCAAATAAGCTATTCCTATATCTAGATGGGCATGAAGAGATGCAAGTAAAACAAATTTGAAAAGTTTGTGATGGCTGAACAAGCTCGAAAAAGCCCTTGGAACAGCAGCGATAGCTGCTATTCTGTGCAGGTTTTTTTAGACAGAAAACGGTTTTCTCTTTTTTTTTAGTCTTCAAACTTTGTAAAACTTGGTAGAATAGGTTAAGTCATTATAAAAACTAACTAAAGACTTGAAAAGCAAGTTGACTACACAAGTCAAAATGGTAAAAAAAAGGTTTTGATTTCAGTTTTTAACCTGAACCAAACACCCCTTTATGGGTGGAAAACACTTAAAACTGATTTTTTTTTGAAAGTTTGAGCTAGGATTTTCTTTTATAAAACTAACTTGCAACTAAAAATGAGGCTTTAGAACAAATGTTAAATAGCTATAAGCAAATAAGCACCAAAGTGCTTATTTGACTGATGAGCAGTAAGTAAAACAGGTAAGTAGAAAACTTTTTTCATTCATAAAAATAAAACATTACATTAAATTTTAGACTACTGAAAACTAAATTAAAGCTAAAAATCCTAATGCCTTATCATGGCTACATAAGCTCTCTATTTATACTACTAGGTCTTGGTCTCTTTCTTCTCTTCTTTCTTCTGTTTTTTTTGTTTTCTTTTTGAGACAAAAACAAACAAAGACCAACTTGTGTTTCTTTGAGTTGATCCAAGCCATCCAAGAGTTAGGTACATCCCAAGAGTAAATCAGAGCCGTCCATGGATTTGGTTTTTGGCGCCAATTGGACCTGATTGAGTGCAAAGGAGGAAGGAGTATTAAATGCTTCTTGGTGTTTTGTGGAGATGGAAGTGATAGGGTGTGGGAAGGTGATGTGGAGGTATGGTGATGGAGTTCGTGGTCTGTGCTTGCAGGTAAAGGAGAAAGTGAGGCTTTTTTTTTTTTTTTTTTTTTTTTTTTTTTTTTTTTATTTATTTGTGGGAGGGAAAGGATGGGGGTTCAAGGGTTGGTTTGGCAGGTTTGGTTTGTAGTATTAATACAAGGACCAAATTTGTAATTCATCCAAACTAGAGGGACTGAAACTGCACTTTTCCAAAAATTATTATAAGGACCATAAATGACAAACTTTATTAACCAAGGACCATAAATAATATTTTCCATTTTTGAAAATCCTGGGGACTTGTTTTGCCATTTTTGAAAGTTGGGGGACTGAAACTGCCAATTATGCAAACTTTGCTCGTTTTTCATCTGATTTTAAACATTTTGCATCTGAAACATATAAAATGCAATTTTGAGATATTTTCAGTATTTTGATGCATTTCTGAGCATTTTTAAACGTTTTGCAGTTTAGATTTAACCATAAATGATGAGTATTTACACACTCATCAATCCCCCACACTAAACTATTGCTAGTCCCTAGCAATCTTTTGAGAAAAACTTAATGGATTTGAATCTCTTTACCAAAAGCCATTACTTCTGGAGTAGCCAAATGTTTCAGTTCAAGTAAGAACCATGGTACACTGATAACCATGTGATTTTGAGTAAACCACCAGCTTCCAACGGATTTGATTTGTCTTTACCAGAAGCCGTTTGCTTCTGGACTAGCCAACTCTTAGATAAATTATCAATATTATCTTTGGTGAGCTGATTACCAATTATGGTTTTTCCACTGCCTTTACCACAAGCCATAAACTTGCGGGCTAGCCAACTCTTCACTAATTAAAGATATGGTGAGCTGAATACCATACAATTTTGGGCAAATTGCAAGCCGTTAACGGATTTGAGATATCTTTACCAAGAGCCGTTTGCTCCTGGATTAGCCAATCCTTTTGTTTTTTAGACATGGCGGACTGATAACCATAAGCTGAGTAAGTGTAAAACACTTAATCCAAAAAAAAAAAAATTTGGCCAAAAATGGGAGAATTGGGTGGTATAATTACATGATAAAATTCGTGAGAATTCCCCCCCACACTAGAAATGAATATTGTCCTCAATATTCAAAGTACCGACAGTTATGCCGAAACATAGAACGTAAAAGGGAAATACTACGGCCATTATTTGAATTTTTTTTTTTTTTTTTTTTTTTAGAAAACTTATATATATACACAACATGTGGGGTAACTCCCCCACACTAGGGTGGTACACACGGGTGAAAACCCATGTTTAACTACTGTTTTTGATTACTGAGTCGCTAGCTTGACTCGACCCCGAATTAATTTGTTCATGGGGAAGTAAGTGGAAGAGACAATCTCCATCGGACTTTCATTCAAGATGTTTGGACAAACATTTGAAGCACGTGAAAGTTCCACACCGATGAGATATACATAGAACCGGCTAAAAAATGATAAATGAAAATGCCGGGGTCAAAGATAGTGTCTTCATTCCCGAAGGAGTGAAGATGAAGAGAAATCACAAGATATTTGAGGAAAGGAAGAAAGATTTTGATAACAATCAAGATCCATTCTTCATCCTCAAATGTAGACATATCGGGAGGAAGGGTGAGGGTAGTATCATTAATAGGCAAACTCGTATGATAGAGTACACCTTCCTCTGAGCCAATATCATCCTCAAGATCAAAGTAGAAATGATCATGTTCCGGAGGAGATATGTCATGAGAGAGTTCACCGGAGAACTCTTCATGAAAAGAATCATTCACCTGAAGTGAAGTTGTGAACTCTTGTTCCATTGTGGGCTCATCACTATCCTCGTTCTGAGTATCAAAGAGTGGATTCTCAGAAATTAAAGTGAATTCAGAGTCGAATTCAAATAGAGGATTAGCGAGAGTTGTTTTGAATGCTTCGGGAACAAGGTGATTAACATTCTCTATTGGACTATTAGGGTGAGAAGTGAGTGAACGATCATTATAAGGGAGACTTTCAGTCTCTCCCGGATCGGCTTCGAAATCAAAGAGAACATCGTTACTTTCTGATGAAAGTGGATTGATGTGAGTGAGTTCATCGGTGAACTCCTCAAGAAGATGATCAACATCAGATTGTGGAAATGATGCCTCAACATACTCGATGTTTCCATAAGAAGCACAATCTTCGCTACAATTGGAGAAAGTTTCAAAATGATCTTTTGAACACTCAAGAGGGGAAAGAGAATCACACATATGATCAGAAGTTCCCTGTGACTCTCTCGGGATTGGGACAAGGTTCTCATCACTAGACTTTATGAATTCGTCCGATTCCTTTTCAGGAACAGTGTCAAGATGCTCGTCCCCCATGTTCAGAGAGTGAGTGGGAGCTTCGGGTGTGATAGCAGTTGTTTGAGATGGAATCTCAACTGCTGGGGTATCAACTGACTGAGGGAGTTGATAAATGATATTAAAAGGATAAAAACTCTCCTCGTCATCATCATATAGAGCTGCCTTAAGAAATTGGGAACGCCTTAGAGCTGCTTGCTCTAGGACTAATAATTCTTCCCTAGATTTGCGGGCCTCTCGTTCTTCGGCTAGCAATTCTCCCATGGGTTTTTCACCACTCACTTGATTCTTAAAGTTACTAATCATATCATCAAGTGTTTTCACTGCGGTTTCAAAATTTTGGGAGATTTCTTGAGACAACGGCTCAGGTGGAGTTTGAACCGTATGGTGCTGTGGAGGTTGGAAATTGTCAAACCTGTGAGAGTCATGATTGTTACAAGGAAATGGATTCCCTGTTTGACAATCAGAGCTGAAGTGGGGACCTCCACAGTACTCACAACAGTAAAACTGTTGAGTCTGGACAGGTGAATTATATGGATGTTGGTCATAACCAAAGTTCTGAGCATTACCGGAAAATTGTTCATAGACAAACGTGTTTCCGGATTGACATTCAAATCCTTGGTGAGGACCTCCACAAAATTCACAGCAGTTATGTTGATTATATGAAGATAAGTCGGGCTGTGGTGGGTAATTGGAAAAGTTTGAGGGGTCGTTAAATGAGTTCGGATTAGGATCATAATCAAATGAATTCCTCGAACCACAAAACAAACAACTCCCGTTATGAATATCATTACCACATTGTACACACGTACACCAGCGACAGGGTGAACCAAAAAGAGGCTCACCACAACCGACACAAGGAATAAACGATTTCATTTGAGAGTTATGATAAGGAATCAGTTTATTCAAAGAATCAACAAAACCAACATGGTGATCCGAATGACTATCAAGTCTCGAAGAACATTTTGAAAAATCCTGAGGTGGGACAAGTGGTGTGCTCTGAGAGCTAGCAATTTCCACCACTTCCGTTATGGTCTCTGGTTCTGGAGAAACGTGAAGATTAGGCAAGTCATTCTTGCTAGTCACCGGTCTAAATTCTACATGTTTGCTTTTAACCGTAAATCGTGAAAGTTTAGGATCAATTTTAGATGGCTTAGGAGCAATTGAGGGGTTAGATCTTTGGATAACCGTAGGTTGGACGTATTTAGCACCTCCATTATCAGAGGGAAGTACCTGGTCCTTTGTCACCTCGGTTTTTCGTTCCATTTCCCTACACAGAATTAATGGATCATCACGAACAACACGAATTCTTGACATTTGTGATGAAGTATGAAGTTTTTCAAATTCGTCCCAGAATTCGTCGTAGTCGAGAGATTCCATGAGAAGAAGTTAGAATAAAATGGATAGAGGGTAAAGGGATAAAGAATCAAAAAGGGTAAGAGGGTAAAGAGGAATATTTTTGGTACTTTTGAAAAACATGATGTGAAAACAAAGAATGAAAATCTTTTGGGTTTTTGATTTTTATAAGAAAATATAAACATATGTAGATGGTATGAACAATGAGTGAATATTCAAATCACTAATCTGCTAAACGTAAGATAATTAGCACAGCTCCCCGGCAGCGGCGCCAAAAATTTGATTCGCTCCCAGACGGTCAAGTTTTCTCACACAAGCTAGCCACTTGTGAATGGCTAACCGTAAGAAACTTAAAACAGTCTGGAACCAAATGCAATGAAGATCAGGAGAGTATAGTGTTTCCCCGGGTCGTTATGTCCCAGCGAGCTATGCGATGAATCACCAAACGAATAGTGATCGAGATGATTTGAACGGAAAAAGGGATTGAATGATTATAACTAAAGAAAAAGTATATAAATTACAGAGGCTTAAATGCAAATTAAAGAGAATTAAAAAGATAAAATATATTAAATAAACGCTATCACTATTTGCAAAATGATGTTTTTGATTTTTCTTTTATAAAACTGAATAACTTAAATAAGCTATTTTAATTAAAACGTAAACTTAAATTATCTAAAAACGTGACTTAAAATGAAAACGTACGTTAAGTATAAAAATTACGCGAGTGCGCAAGTAAAAACGTAAAATTTGTGAAATAAAAGTCCTACGAGTGTAAAAACAATTTTCTTACTTACTATATGACAAAAGAAAATTTTAGGAAAAAGCCGGGTATTTTTTCGACTCTTAAATTATTTATTACGAATTAAAAACCAAATAACACTAATTAAATTATTAAAAATACTAAAACAATCTAAAAAAATCTGAAAAATTTATGAAAACTACTTTTTGATAAAACTAACCTAAGAAAAATATCAAATCTGTAAAAACAGTTTAGATAAGCAGTAAAATAAGCAAAAAAGAGTTTTAAGCTAAAATAAAGAAAACTGGGATAAAAGATTAACTAGTGCAAAATAAAACAATAAAGACCCAAGGGCATAGATGGTAGTGCAGGTGTGTGCTGAAGCGTGGACTGCTGGGCAGGAGGTCTTGGGTTCGAATCCCACCTCTTGCCTTTTGCTCACTTATTTTTTTTTCTCTTGTCTATTCTTGCCACTTGAAAATGAGAACAAAATAACAATTTTACACAAAAACTAAAACCACTTAAACTGATATTACGCATCAGATTCTGAAAACCCTTCTAAAGGGGCGTTTGGCATATGGATGCTAGGACAACACACACTACATCCATCCATTAAAAACCACACATAAGCTAAGAAAAAGAGCTTTAATCTAATGGGTTAAGATTTGTCCTATCTAAAAACTAATTAGAACCCAAAATAAACAAAGATAGAAATCAAAATGAGCTCTCAGCTCACGAACTAAGCTGTTGCTCGGACAGGGCCTAACCACACTCATTCTTTTGCAACTTTTAAGCACGAAATGAGCCATAAAAAGCAGTTAAATAAGCAAATGTTGTGAAAACTTTCACCTTCAAGCCCACAAACAAGTTGTATAAACAGCTTATTTGCTGCTGTTTCGAGCAGTCACAAACAAACACCCTTAGGCAGTTTTCAAAAGCTAAAGAAAACCACAAAGAAGCAAATGGAATGAAGATTCAAACTAAACAAGCATGATAATACAAACTCAGTATACTGATAAGCTAAAATTGATGAGAGTAGACAAAGGATAAAGGGAAATAAGCATTTGGATTGAGCTACACTAGGGGGGAACCTTAAACTAAAAGGGGACAAATAAGCATTTGGATTATGCTAAATAACTAACTTCTAATAAGCTAATGCTAATCAAATCTATCCTACACCAACTAACAAGCACCTAAGGAACCAAATTAAGCTAAAGATAAGCAATTAAACTAAAAAAAAATGAGCAACTTAGTCTGCTGTGGAGGCTGCGGGTCTGCTGTTGAAACAGCAGGTATGGGGCAAGTTTGGGCCTAAAAATAAGCTACTAAGATGCTCCTAAATCCTACAAGGAACCTATTATGCATACTAGGGATAGGGGGCTACCTAAAAAACTACTTGGGACCTAAAGATAAGCCTAGGACCGCTTATAAATAAGCTATGAACAACTGGATATGGGGCGTATGGGACTGAACCAGAAACTGAAATGGGTAAATGGCACTTTTGCCGAGCAATTTTAAGCTAACTAAAACTAATCTAATGGCAAATAAGCTATTCCTATATCTAGATGGGCATGAAGAGATGCAAGTAAAAAAAATTTGAAAAGTTTGTGATGGCTGAACAAGCTCGAAAAAGCCCTTGGAACAGCAGCGATAGCTGCTATTCTGTGCAGGTTTTTTTAGACAGAAAACAGTTTTCTCTTTTTTTTTAGTCTTCAAACTTTGTAAAACTTGGTAGAATAGGTTAAGTCATTATAAAAACTAACTAAAGACTTGAAAATCAAGTTGACTACACAAGTCAAAATGGTAAAAAAAAGGTTTTGATTTCAGTTTTTAACCTGAACCAAACACCCCTTTATGGGTGGAAAACACTTAAAACTGATTTTTTTCTTGAAAGTTTGAGCTAGGATTTTCTTTTATAAAACTAACTTGCAACTAAAAATGAGGCTTTAGAACAAATGTTAAATAGCTATAAGCAAATAAGCACCAAAGTGCTTATTTGACTGATGAGCAGTAAGTAAAACAGGTAAGTAGAAAACTTTTTTCATTCATAAAAATAAAACATTACATTAAATTTTAGACTACTGAAAACTAAATTAAAGCTAAAAATCCTAATGCCTTATCATGGCTACATAAGCTCTCTATTTATACTACTAGGTCTTGGTCTCTTTCTTCTCTTCTTTCTTCTGTTTTTTTTGTTTTCTTTTTGAGACAAAAACAAACAAAGACCAACTTGTGTTTCTTTGAGTTGATCCAAGCCATCCAAGAGTTAGGTACATCCCAAGAGTAAATCAGAGCCTTCCATGGGTTTGGTTTTTTGCGCCAATTGGACCTGATTGAGTGCAAAGGAGGAAGGAGTATTAAATGCTTCTTGGTGTTTTGTGGAGATGGAAGTGATAGGGTGTGGGAAGGTGATGTGGAGGTATGGTGATGGAGTTGGTGGTCTGTGTTTGCAGGTAAAGGAGAAAGTGAGGCTTTTTTTTTTTTTTTTTTTTTTTTTTTTATTTGTGGGAGGGAAAGGATGGGGGGTCACGGTATATTGGGGGTTCAAGGGTTGGTTTGGCAGGTTTGGTTTGTAGTATTAATACAAGGACCAAATTTGTAATTCATCCAAACTAGAGGGACTGAAACTGCACTTTTCCAAAAATTATTATAAGGACCATAAATGACAAACTTTATTAACCAAGGACCATAAATAATATTTTCCATTTTTGAAAATCCCGGGGACTTGTTTTGCCATTTTTGAAAGTTGGGGGACTGAAACTGCCAATTATGCAAACTTTGCTCGTTTTTCATCTGATTTTAAACATTTTGCATCTGAAACATATAAAATGCAATTTTGAGATATTTTCAGTATTTTGATGCATTTCTGAGCATTTTTAAACGTTTTGCAGTTCAGATTTAACCAAAAATGATGAGTATTTACACACTCATCAATGGACCAGCTTGCTGTGGTGAGGGGACCTTTGGAGAGACCATTGGAGAAATGCTAGCCATGAAAATTGTCTGTGCAGTAGGTTCATCATCAACGTCAGAGTCGTATGCATCACAGTCGGCGACTTGAAAGACATTCTGATGATTATGACCTATCTACTGAATTGGTTGCTCATCCAGATCTGCATCATATGTCTTGGCATTGCCCTCAGCAAGAAACAACAGCTCCTCTTCATCCAACACAGCTCCATTATCCTGAGCTTGCACAAGTAACATCTTGTCTTTGAAGTACTCTGCATTTTGAGGGCGTTTTGGAGATGTGCAGTTCCTTGCTATGTGTCCATCACCACCACAGTTGTAGTACTTAATTGGCTTAGCTTGACCCTGATTTGGATTCCTTCCACGATTCTGATTTGCCACATATCCTCTACCAACTCCACCTCTTCCCTGTTCATACTGCCTTTCTTGAACTGGTTGCACCATAACCTTCCCATCTCTGACAGTAGCTTGATTGTGTGGATTGGATGCTGTTATGAGGTTATTGTTGGTGTGTGGGAGAGAGTTCATGTTTTGACTAACCATGAGAGACAGTTGATTGATGAAGTTTTCCATGAATGTGTTTGGGTCAGGAGGCTTATATGCTGGATCAGGGATGAGCTTGTAATTACCATTACCCATGGGTATGACTTGAGAAGCTTTGGTGGTAATTCCAACATTGGTGTAAAAAGCTGTAGAGTCATTTGACGAACTTGTTTCTCCCTGGTTGGTTTTGAACTGTTCAAGAATCCTTTTTTCAAACATAGCATGTCTCTCATTCTGAAGAAGGAATGCATAAAGTTGCTCATAGTTGGTGTTCTTCAATCCTTTGGTTAGCTTCACAGAGGTGACAAACTTATGCCATTCGGGATTCATGTTGTTTACAAACTTTGAATTCAGCTGAATATTTGGCTTGGTCATTTTGATATTCCTCATATCATTCACAAGCTTGTGGAATCTCACGTAATACTCGTAGACACCTTCTTCTGGCTTCATCTTGAAGTGCTCAAACTCATCATATAGTAGTGATTCTCTGTCTTCCTTGGTTAATTCAGAACCTGAGAGAAGCATCTTGAAATTATCCCAAACTGCCTTGGCTTCAGTGTTGTGATTGATAAGCTTGTAGATATCTTTTGGAAGACCCTGAAGTATAATGTTAGAAGCCCTGATGTCAGCATCAAATCTCTTTTTCTTCTTATCATTGAGCTCATCATACGTCTTTGGTCTGTCTAATCCATAGATCATTGTTCCATCTGCAGCTGTATCAATTAAGTCTCTTGTAGTCTCAATCTGATAAGGTCCTTCATCAATGGATTTGAGAATGTTGACCCCATTTTACTTTCCAAGACAGTACAATTTGATTCATTGAGCCCAAGAGTCGTAGTCAGTTCTGTCAAGCATAGGTGGACGAGTATCTGAACCAGCTGCTTGAACATCCTCAGCAACAGTGGAGATAATTGTAGGTACGTTGGTAGACATGTTAACAGATTACACGGGATTTTATAACTCTATGATTAAACCGGAAAATAGATTCTTTCACGGAATTTTACTAAATCAAGAGAAAACCGTATTACAAACAAAAATCAACCAAGTCGCTACGAATTCTTGAACCAAGTCGCTAATCACCAAGTCGCTAAGTTGCAACTCGCCAAGATCTCAATTTCCTGTGAACCAAGTCGCTAAGACCAAGTCGCTAAGACCCAAGTCGCTGGACACAAGTCGCTAAAGCACCAAGTCGCTACACAGTCAAGTCGCTAAAGAGCAACTCGCTAAGGTCCAAGTCGCTAACACCAAGTCGCTAAGAATACTAAGTACAAGTCGCTAACAAAATTGAAAGCAAGTCGCTAACTTCACCAAGTCGCTAGCCGTAGTGGAGAATCCACTAAGTTGTACTGTTTGTCGGCTTGTCTCAATAGACAAGTCGCTAGGACCAAATCGCTAACAATTAACACTACAACTCGCTACCTTTTACTGAAGCAAGTCGCTACGATGAAAAACACTACGAGAACCAAGTCGCTACCAAGAAAAACTTCAAAAACACACTTTTCAATCCAAAACAAGCTCAACCACAGTGATTCAAGCTTACCAAATCAAAACCCAAGCACTTACAATGATTCTCAACACAAAAGTACACCCAAAATTCAAACTTTAACACTAGAAGTGATCCAAATGATGCAAAAACCACTAAACTTTTTCAAACTAGAAAACCATCTAAAACCACTAGAAATCCAAGGATATGTAAGAGAGATGATCAAACCATGGCTCTTGATACCATTTGTAACATATTGGATTTCATAAACACATCATATCATAAACACAAGTAGGCGTACAAGATGAGGTTTTAGAGAGAGAAAGAGTTAGAGGTTTGGGAACTTAGTGAGAGAAAATGAAAGTATTATTATGAGCTCTAACTCTCTACCTTGGGAGGTAGAGAGTATTTATAGTCTTACACAAATCGCCACCTACGGGCTGTGGATCAGGCATACAGTGGGTAAAGACCCGTTCGTCCTCCACGGTGTTACTAAACTAAATACTACTAAACATTAACTAATCTACGACTACGAGCTATCTAACGATTACATATACTTGAGGTGACCGACTCTTTAATAACTGGATTTACTAAATCCTAACAATGCGGATCGATGAAAGGTTGTACAGAAGGGACCAGTTCAGAACTCTGGAGAGCTTCGTAGGTGGTCGTCCCAGGATTCTCTCACAGGCTATCAACGCTCTATTCGCATTCCTGGAGATAATGCTGGACTACCTGAATCTCCTGGTACCCTTTGAGCTATTTCTTTTTCAATATTGATTTGGATGTGTGATTATTTTATGACAATGGCTTGTGCACACATAACAGTGTACAACCCGTTGTTGTCATGAAAGGACCCTGTGGTACGCCTCAGTGCCACAATCCTTATAAAAGGAGCGAAAGCTTCTTACTTTTGAGTAAAACTTATCAAAACTTTCACTTTCAAAGTTTTTGCTCAAAAGAACAAGTACTTCCCCTTATAATTTTCAAAACCTCAAAAGTTAAAATCACTTGTTGAGGGGGAGTATTTGCTTATAAACTTTGTTCACAAAATTGTTCTTCGTGGTAATCTTCCCATAAAACTCGAAATGGACATATTCAATATCAAAACTTCGTCAAAAATAACATTTATATGCCATTTTTGAGGGGGAGAAAAATTATGTGATAAGAAATATGTTGTGAATTGCTATTGAATCTTCATGTGAAAAGACTTCAACCCATGAATTGACGAAAACTGAACAGTCATACATCGAAAAGATTTGTTCTCCAAGACTTATCCGAGTAGATCGTACCTTTCGAGAAACTCCTGATAGACATGAACCTTGACGGGTTTGACAACCTTTCGGGGTTGTCCACATCTTCAAGGTAGTTATTAGAGCTAGTTGTCACCTAAAAACTAACAATGTATCTCTTTAACTATACAACGTAACCGTGTCTCGCGGGGAATTGTCTATCTTGAGTTGATCAATTCAAAAGTGCGCGCTCTTCTCTCACCGTGCAAATTTCTGTCAAAACACTTAAGCACGTGTGGAGGGGGAGTATTTTTGAAAAATACAAAACTCTCGAAGTATTACAAAATGTTTCTTACTTATAAATACTTTGAGAGATTCTCATGCAAATTGGTTTTGTGGCAATGCAGTTATAAGGTGATTAAGGTTTGGAATAACCGTCCTATGATCCACCAGAGCCGGAGGGATCTACCCAAGGACTCCACCAATAGTTAGAATCTAGAAGTCCTTAGGTATGATTATAAAAAGGAGAAAATGAGAATCGGAGAAAGAATGAGTTGAAGAATTAAAAAGAAAAGTAAAGAAAAGGGTGAAAAGAAATAGCCCTCCAGATTATTCAACTTAGGGCAGACACCGGGTTCAATTCATATGCTACTGGTTGTCACTTGATGACACCGGTATTGAAGAACAAAGTCGTCATGGACCCAGTGACGCATGTACTAAACCTTCTTTGCCACTCAAGTTTCTCTCAACAGAAGCTTGTTTCATTCTCACAGGGAACCCTATGTAAACTATCAGCATTCTCTTAGAGATGGCTGGTATTGAAGAAGGAGACCCTCTCCCTAGTCTCCGCTCAGGAAAACCAAAGTGCACTATTGAGTCTAGAGCCACGAGATTCATCAAAAGATCTCTTAGGTACACTTGACAATTTATCGCTTGTCATTCAACAATAAGAAAACAAGTGATATATTATCGTGTCCTTCACAGATCTTTGCAATCTGTCGAGAACATTTATGAGAGGTTCACACACGTGATCCTCAGTGATTGAATGGAAACCCCTGCCAGGGTCAACATCAAACAGCCCTGACAACAGGTCACTTCGGTAACTCCCCGTGGATTATGCTTAGTGTGTCTCAAACGGTCTACAGTCGTGGGGTGATGCTTCGGTGTACCTCAGCGACTCATCTGAACTGTAGGTGTACTTCGGTACATCGCGTTATCTCACTTGTGGGACTCCAGTTCAGGAACAGCCCTTGTAAGAATTAGAGTTGTGTTTTCACACTATGCTGTTAACACTCTCGAAGTTCAAACTTGTAAGCGCTGGATTATTTCTAACCCATGTTTTATGTTTTCTTCTTATGGATGCTTGCGGGTAGAAAGAGATCGTGCAGATTCTCCACATGCTTACGCCAACTACATCATCAAAGAAGTTCTCTTATATTCAAAGGCAACACAAAGTCATAATGATTCTTCATCAACAAAGAATCTACAAAGTTTAAAGACTAAAAGAACTTCATCAAAGCTGAAATCCAACGTTAAAGAGCATGTGAGCATGTTGGAGAAAGACGTGGAGACACTGGAGCAACAAAGCAGACCTGATGCGGATAACCTCAACATACTATCACTTTCACCACAAAGAACAAAGAACTTAAGAACAAAGAAATCAAAAGACGTCAAAGCAGAATACTTCAAAAGATACAAGATCCCTACACTGGGGAAATTGTTCGAATCAAGGCACTTTTTCTCACAAGAAAGAAGAATGTCAGAAGACGTCAAAGCTACTATTACAACAGCACCTACATCGTTTATCACTTCTTCATTCATCACCAACACTTAGGGGGAGATTGTTGGAATCACTCCTAAACTAGATTACAAGTGTTAGTGATTAATATGTAATAGTTAGCTTAATTAGGCATTTATGTTTGTTATTAAGCTAAGGCTTGTGTAGAAGGCCCATGAGCCTTGGCCCAAGCCCATAAGAAGGGAAGGATGCTAGTAGTGTTGCCCTAGCTCCTTGCCCTATAAATAATCTTTGTAAACCCTCACTTGAGGGTTGGTTGTTCAATTCACTCATTCACTCTACGCATAACTCTTCATATATTATCATACGTGTGTGTGTGTTTGTTCATCCGATCTCTTCTTCTTTATTTCTTCTATTGATGCTTGTGTTATGAATATGGGTACCTAACAGTAATTATTCACATCGTATTGTAGTTTTAGCATCATAATATTTTACACTTCTAAAATTCTATTTCACCTTTAACTTTGTAAACACCGATAAGAGTCAAAAGAAACAAAGAGCATAACAAAGAGTACTATCTCAACAACTATCCTATCACATTTGTATGCAATCAAGACATACCTAAGATGCATCCTACTTTAGTTCTAAACTATATCAAGTCAACCTTAACCAGTTCAATGCTAAATCATAATTTTAATTAGTTACTAGAAGGATTCCGTGCTTTGCGGCGTCGGGTACCATGTGATTAAAGTCCAGACACCAACAAAATAACAACGACGATCTGATTAACTTGAGAAAAACAAGAAGAAAATGGTCCCAGTTCGACTTAGTTCTTGTCTTTACCGGTTTTGACGGTCTTCTCAGGTTCGTTTTCAGACGGCTTTTATTGGCTAGCCGAACCGGTGGCGACTTTGGTTCCCAGTTAAAACGGTTGAACCCATTGGTCCGATACGGTTTTTAAAAGTATATGTACCGAACTTGTTTGCATATAAATTGTATGAAGTTTTGTGTGTTTTATTACTTTGTAAAATGTAAGCTCCCGGAAAATTTCATTGTAATTAACATCTTAATCAGAAATAAAGCACGATTTAGAACATCATGAAATTTTACACTCATCATATTTGCATATCATTTGGCATATGCATGATCAACGTGACTTGAGCGTTCAAAAATACACCGTTGTGATCAGAACAAGATTCCCTTCGATCCCGATATCCTTGATTATTTAATATATATAAATAAAATTTTATAGAAATACAAAATAAATAAAAATAAATTATATATATCACTTGGAATTGGCCTAAGCCCAACTCACACCCAAATACTATTGGGCCTCGTCTAACCACCCGAGCCCAACTCGCTACACATTTTCCTTTTGGGCATTCGTTTTTAATCCGATCCATACCAAGAGCCCAAGCCCCATTTTTCTTTCTCTTTTGGGCCTCGCTACTTCAAGCCCAACACACCCAATATATACTTTGTCTAAATTGTCAAGAGATATATTTTTTTCTTATGGTTACCGGTCGAGCAAAAAGGAAACACAACAAAGTGACATGAACCAAGATCAAGACCAAATGCATCCCCCCTTGGTCCCAAACAGTTGCGTGTGTGTGTGTGTGAAAAGAAGGAGACAAAAACACACCTTAAGCCACCCTAATAACATGCAGAGTTTGATAGAACTCTTGGAGATCATTTTGAGCCACTAGGGTTAACAATAACAATGACAATAAACTTGGTACGCAGCGGAATAAAACAAATCATAGTTATTTTCCAACATCCTTCACTTCCATTAAGCTCAAATGCATAAGAGATAATTTGATTACTATCTTCAATCACTTTTAGTCTTTTAGAACCAGATGTCTCCTGAATCTCAGATTTTCTCTTTTGTCTACTTTGAATCCACTCTTCTTCTTTTTCAGAATTCATTGGAAAGAAGTCATCATTATTAATCCTCATACACATCAGATAAAGCTCATGAAGTCTCTCAAATGAACATTTACTAAGATTTTCAGAAATATGTATGCCTGAATTCTTAATAATCTTCATCAGTACATTCCTCATCTCACCTTTTGTAGGAGGTTTCTTCCTTATAACTTGCTTCTTTTCCTTACTGATCCTCCTTGCCCATTCACCCAAGATTTTAGCTCTTTCATCAATATCTAACAATGCCCATTCTTGAGTAGTATACTCATCATGTATTTGATTAGAAGTTTGAAGATAGATTTGTGTTTCATACCATTTAGCTAACCATTTCTGAGTAGCCTCCTCTTCTTCTTGCTTCTGTTTCTCCCAAGCTGCTTCCTCTTCAGCTAGCATGTTTCTTGTATACTCTTCATCATAAGCAATATGTTCTTCTCTACTTTTAAACTTCAAAACTGGTGCTGCAATATCTTTACCCTTGCCAATGTCTGGTTGAGCCACCTTTTTCTTCAAAGGCTCACCAATAACTAAACTTTTACCTTTGGGGTTTGGTTGCAGTAGATTTAAGAGATGAAACAGGTGCAATGATGGGTGTAATATTAGTTGAGGTTTTGCTTAGATTTATCAGTGTACTTGCAACTTCTTTCTTGTAGGATCGTAAATATTATGTTGTTAGATGATTCGGGTGGTCTAGTATTGTGATTAAACAAGAAAGCCATTTTAGATAGATGAAGAGAGTTGAGAGGAGGTTCCTTGAAGAGAGTTGCTATATGAAATGAAAGGTTTATTCAAAGAAGCCACACCCCTTCCATGGATGGAAGGGGTATTTATACTTACAAAATACACGACCTCCTATCGGCCTGTGGATCAGGTATACAGTGGTTAAAGACCCGTCCTTCCTCCACGGTGTTGCTCTAAACTAAACTACGCTACAAACTAACTAATAAACTACTAAGTAACGTAAATAAAGACAAGTCTACGAGCTAACTTATGCTAGATAATATTTGGGGTGACCGACTCTTCACTATGGAATTTTCTAATTCCTAACAATCTCCCCCTAAGGGAGGTCACCCCATGTTTTACATTTTGAATCCTAGCATTCTATTCTTGACTTCGTTCTTGAGCTCGTAGACTTCAATTCTTCAATTCTGCAATCTTTGTGCTTAAGCAGTGATTCTTTAAAGTCCGCATAGTTTGTACTTTAGTGGAGGCCTTTCAACTGATCCACATCTTTGATGATCTTCGAGCTTTCATTGAGATCATCAGCCACAGTAAATCTCTGGATCACCCTTTATTGTGTTGCCATCATGTGAAGTTGTGACTTTCGGACCGACATGCTCACACTTTTGAATCATGACATCTTTCCATCTGAGTAGCGGAAGCCTTACTGGTTCATGATATTTGCAGCAGTAAAGTAGAAGCATAGTATGAAATATCAGAGCCAGGTTATGTAGATAAGCACCAGTCATGATTTCTTCAAATTAAGTGTAGATGCTGTGAGCATGCAGCTTTGGATTGACCGCTCAATTCTGATCAGCTGCAACCGTCCAAATGTACCTGCAAACAATAGTTAGCAATAAAAGACACGAAAGTGTCTTTGATCACTTTCGTTGAATTGAGGTACACGGCCCACGGTTCCCTGTTGATCAGTACAAGTACTGCCTGTGATCAGGTAGGATTCCTAAGAATCTCCTTGACAGGGTTTTGCAGCTGTTCTAGCTGTTCTCAAACCGGAACGTCTCAAAGAAGACAACATGGAGTGAGTGAACCAGCGAATTGAGATTCACTGATTGATGAAAAATGATTTGAAAAACAATCGCGTATTGCATGAAGAAAGAGTTTTGCAATACGACAAAGGTTTTATGAGAAAGATCAATTTTCAATCAAAATACTTTTTGTATTAGAGAATGAGTACACATTCGACGTGCTAGCGAAAAGAAGAGATTCGCACATCGAACGGTTTTTCTAAAAGTATTTTTCAATCAGAGATACTTTTTGAATTTGAAATGAATACACATTCGACGTGCTAGAGAAAAGAAGGTTTGCACATCGAACGGTTTTTCCAAAAGTATTCGTCAATTCCATTCCTGGACCAAGGTTGATTCAAGAATGAATCTCCCCATCGTTTCTATCCAGTTGTCACAAGCTTGATCTTACGAGAAGATCTCACATGTCACCCACCAAGAGCTTGTTTGATGTTGGCTCTAGAAGGATTTCCATCTTCATCGTGAATACTTTTACATACCACTCAGATGTTCTGGCAATACCACAAGGATAATGCGTAGGACTCTTAATATATACTTACTTTCCACATTGTGTGAAACATCAAGTCTTCAAGAATTTAGTGTCCTAATGAGATATTGTGGATGATATCTTGGCTCTAGACTCAATTGTGCATTTTTGGTTCCTGTGCCAGAGACTAGGGAGAGGGTCTCCTTCTTCAATATCAACAATCTCTAAGAGAAAGTCGATAGATTATGTCGGTTCCCCGTGAGAATGAAACAAGCCCTTTTAAGAGGAACTTGAGTAGCTTGGGAAGTTTAGTGCAGTGTGTCACTGGGTCCATGACGTCTTGTCTTCAATACCAGTGTTACCTTAGTAACCACCAGTAGCAAATGTATTGAACCCGGTGTCTGCCCTAAGGTTGAATTATTGGAGGGCTATTTATTTTCACCCTTTTTCACATTCATTTCTTTTTCATTCTTCAACCCCTTCAGTGCTTACCGAGACTTCATTACTAGAACTTTGTTGGGTTTATTCCAGTACTAGCTCTGTCTCAGTCCGCACTCTTCCCATTTCTCATTTTTCTCCTTTTTTCAATATACCTAAGGACTCTACACTATCTAGTGGATTGTCCCTGGGTAGATCCCTCCGGTTCTGGCGGATCGTGGGAACGAATACCTAACCTAACCATCCTTATAACACCATTCATAAAGTAAATTGGTCGGTCTTTTGGTATTGTTCATTCCTCCTTGAAACCAATTGAAAAATCATTTGGAAAAACAATCAAGGTACTTGTGATACGATATCAAAGCATTTTGTACCTTAATAGTTTTGATCATTTAGAAAACCTCCCCCTCAACACGTGCATATGATTTAGAAATTATTTAGCACATGGAGGCAAGAGTACTTTGAAATATTTTCTTTGATCACAATTTTCATAAGAAAAAGCCATTTGATTTTCTTGGTAAAATCTCCCCCTCAATATGTGCATAGGATTTTTGAAATCATTTTTATCACATAGAGGCAAGAGTTAATTTGAAGCACATCCACAATCACAAGTGCCATTAGAAACCATTTTAAAACTCAATCAAGGTACTTTATAAATCACTTTAAAAAGCTTTCGTACCTCGATAGTTTGTTTGGTCCCCCTCAATATGTGCTTCGAGATTCGAAAGCGTTTAGCACATATGAGAGAGCAGCCTGCACAATTAAATCAAAACGATCACCTTTTATCAAATTTCATTATTAAATCACAAATTCTCCCCCGATCAAAAATATCAAACCCTTTGAGATTTTGGATCCCAAGTGATTTAATACGGTTTAGAAAATATGGGAGAATATGTGGCCTAGTTTAAATACTCATCATGTTTTTGGATAAATCCTCCTCATCAACATGTGCATTGTGTATGAAATCGTTTGGCACATGGAGGCAGGAGTGCCTTTAAAGGACTAAAACCAATTCCATTTAAACAGATAAGAGATTTAACTCACGATCTCTACCCCGATCAAAATTTCAAACCTTTTGAGATTTGTGATCCCAATTGATTTAAATCATTTAAAAGAGTTTGGGGAAAGACGTGGCAAGATTTAATTTTTTGAAAAATGACAGATAAGGAACATTTTTTCGACATTAAAGATTGTTAGTGTCAGGTATGATAGTTTTAAGAGACCTTTTAAGTAAAATAAATTAATTTCACAATCAAACAAGAACAGAAAAAATTTCATTTTGACAGATCTTTGAGTTTTAAAGAAAATCATACCATGACATAACATTAAATCTTTAGATCACCACATTTTAGCGTACAAACGGACTCTTTTGAAGATATATTGTTTGAAAATACTTTAAATTAAATCACTCTCCCCCTCAATCCATGACCGTAGTCGATAATTGAGTGACTCAAGTTTTGATAAAATGAAGTCCGGTGATTTTCAGAATTTTAGTTCAATTTATTTTCAAAACAATATTTTTCCATTTTCAAAACAATTTAATCAAATATTATCAAAATTGTTTAAAAATGGTATCCTGCACAAAGATACGTTAGGTGGATGAGAAGCTTCCGTTTTTGTTGCTGTAGGGTTTGGAAGAAAAACCATCTGCTGATGCAGTGAGACTTCTTCTTACGTTGCATTTTGAATGCCAACTGAGGTCAAATTAAGCTCCGTTTCTTCAATCACTTAGAAGAAAACTATCTGCTGATGCAGTGAGACCTCTTACGTTGCATTTATGCCAACTCTCCATAGAAGTCCAATTAAGCTCTGTTTCTTCATTTGTCAACCCAAGATATAGTTACCCTTTCCTTTCGGCATCCAATCATCTTCAATTGTGGGATCCGGATCGGGAACATTCTTATAACCAATATACCTGCATACGTTAGTGAACACACATACAGATATATGGTGGTCGACATCACCCATAACAGCAATCGACTAATTAAAGTCAATTCAACATAACAATCAGATCATATAAGGCATGGGGTTTATGTGTTAATCAAACTCTAATCATCTAAACCTAACAATCATATCCTAAATTCCTAGTCCTTCGACACAGGCAAATATCATTTTTTAATTAAGCACGTAGGATAATTAAGAAAGCTCGTTAGATGATATAGATTTGAAAACATTCTCCCCCTCAATCAATGACTCATTTTTTTTTGAAAAATTTTAAAAGCGCAGAAGTCATAGATTGAGTTTGCAAATTAATACGAAAACTCTGATTCTGATTGATTTTTCAAGCAACTCATTTACCACCATTTTGAACATAACAAATATTTTTCTGAAGAATTATAGACGGAAAAACATTTGTGTAGGAACAGCAGTCCTTCGACATACTTTTCTCATTATGTTTTAGGATAAGTGCACGAAATTTGTGAAAAACGTTTAAGCGTAGCACTTTCCTTCCTTCTAAGAGCGGGTTGCTATCTGAAATGATAGCAAGCCATAGTTTAAGCACGGGTCACAGTCTGAAGTAACTGCAAGCCATTTTTTTTTGACATGTTTAGAAAGAAATATTTACACCTCCTGCTCGAACTTCATCTAAATTTCCGTGCCATTATTGAATGACATTTCTAAGACCGTAGATGTTATCGATACCAGAAGACATGTCTTGAGAAAACATATTTTTGGTATTTTTTAAATTTTCTGATTTTTATGGGTTTTTGTAGATTTTATATTTTTCTATTTTGTTTTTGTTGGTTTTATTTTTTTCTATTTTCTTTTGTTGGTTTTATATTTTTGTATTTTGTTTTTCGGATAAATATATACAAAGATAGAGTAGATGATATAGTTTAAGAAGATGATGATACGAGTATCGAGATAAGGATATCGAGTAGCCCCGTTGTAGAAGATAGAAGTCATCATCCCTAAAACTTTCACCACCAAAGCTTCCGAGGCTCTTGCATTGAAGAAAGAAATTGAACCATCTGAAAGTGAGACTTTGGCAACTTCCTCCCAAACCGAAAATCCTTTAGCTGAGAAGATTCGAAGCTCTATTTCAAGCTTGCCTTAGCCAGGTGCACGAAGAAGCACACCATAATCATAAATCCCGCTGCTCCATTTAAGAACGATAATCGAGGTTCTCCGTTCGGGGTTATATCATCCATTAGAAGAACAGCAACGTATCATCCCACATATAAATTATCTTCTCAGATTCCATATCCACTGAAGCTTGAAGCAATCCATACCACAAGTTGTCAAGAAACCACTTCCCCCACGTAGTTGAATTGATGCAGTCAGTCTCTTAGACTAGAGCTCACGAACCCGAATACACATACCCGAAGACAAAGAAACTTATACCATCGAAGTAACAAATTAAGTCCAATAGCCAAAGAATATCCCCGATGTATACTTTTCTCTCCCCTGAAGAAAGTGTATGAAGCTCAAGAACCCGAAGTACCTGAATGCCCAAAGAGAGAATAATCGATAACATTGAAGAAGCAAGCCGAATCACTGATTATCTCTGCGGGTGACAATCGCTGCGGATGTCAACATCGAAATAGGTGATTATATCTCTGAATCACTGATTAAGCCCTCAAGTAAAACAGCTGAGCATCCCCAATGTACACAATCTCTCTCCCCTGATGATTGTGATAACATCAATATCATCACACACTTGTGTACCTCTTTCATCTACAGAAACTAACTCTTCCATCTCTTCCCCCACATAGTTGGAATAAGAACACTAAACGCCTTGATGAGTAAAACCTTGAGTTTCTCTGCGGTCATGACATTTGTTTTCCCGGGATCTCTTCAATCACTTAGAAGAATTAAGTTCATCAAGTTTACTCGCCATGAGTCAAACCTTGAGTTTCTCTGCGGTAATCACATTTTTCTTCCCGGGATATCTTCAATTACTTAGAAGTATTAAGTTCATCAAGTTTACTCGCGTTTAGATACGTGTCTCCTTCCCCCTTGTTGGTTTTGATACTTCAGAATCAACAACTCTATGTAAGCTCGTATACATGAAATCTTTTAAGAAGAACACTTGTAATCTTGTAGGAATCAACTTGCTGAAGTAGAATGTGAGCAAGTCTAATTGGGGATTAAATCTGACAATTCACCCTCCCCCAATTAGTGCTCTCCCCTAAACTGACAATGCCCGGAATATGAAGAAGTCTTTGGATAATCAAATGCAACACGTCTTTAGTCTTCTAACATGTAGTAGAGAATGTAGAACCGACTGTAGACTCGACCTTCTTCATGATTGTCCAGTTGGGGAATAGATAGTTAACATCTTCAACTCACCATAAACAAGAGCATCACCAAAAAACATCCCAATCAACTTATATCTTGCAAATCCCCTTAACTAAAATCCCTCCCAATCAAACAAGAACAGAAAGATGTTCATCAAGGAAATTAGCAATCAGGCCGCAACGAACACACAAGATGGTAACACCAAACTACCAATCACATCAAACAAGAACAGAGAGATTGTTCGGAATCATCATGTTGATGTATACGTGAAGCATTAAACGGAAGCACTTTGTCGATAAACTCATCAATCCGAGTGAAGATGTCAACCAACGGCTCTTAGAAGAGAAAAACTCCATGTGAAGATGACCCGATAAGAAGAAGCTCGGTTCTTACATGAGTTTAGAGCCGTATGACCATTTATATTCTCAAACATCAATCAATACTGCGAAAAATTCACACTTCTTCTCCCCCTCAAGAATTGCATACGGAGATGCCATTCTTGATTAAACAAGTGAACATTATCCAAATGTAGTCTATTCACACTTCTCCCCCGCAAAATTAGCACAGGATGTCGCCATCGTCATTATAGTTGAGAAAGTGGAATCAGAAAACAATCAACAGTAGCCCGGTTCACTTGATGACTGAAGCGCATGGAAAAACTATGAAGCATGTTGATGAGAATGGTCATAATAGAGAAGATTTCTCTTCTTCGGAAGATAATGCGCACTGAAGCGTACACATTTCTTTTCTTTAGGGAACGAGGCATGAACTGTTGTGTTCATACGTCATAAGAAGATTTCTCTTCTTTTTGAAGATAAAGCACACTGAATCGTACACTTTTCTTTTCTTTAGAGTACGAGGCATGAATTGTTGTGTTCATACGTCATAAGAAGATTTCTCTTCTTCCGAAGATAATGCGCACTGAAACGTACACATTTCTTTTCTTTAGAGTACGAGGCATGAACTGAAGTGTTCATACGTCATAAATCTCTCTCTTTTCATCTATTCTTGGCAAACTTATAATCAATCCCATTATCATTCAGTAGGCTCTTTGATGTGACAGCTGATGGAGAAAACCCAATATGATGAATTTGACCCTGAAGTAAACTAACCCGAACTCGTGACTTATACTTGCACAAATGTAACAAAGAGCGGTGCCGATTTCCATTAGCATCTCTAAGTACTCTATATGTACTCTATACTCTTCAACCAACCAACCATCAAGTATAAGACGTACATTACCTCTTGAAAATCCACAATTGAATGTGACACTGAGCACTACAACGTAACTCCTTAAAGTGATAGTTATTTTTGTGGCAAACAGAGCACAATTCCCCCACGTGGTAAAAGAGAAGGAAAATACTCCCAAAAATAACTAGATTTCCAAGTCTTCATTTTTGGAAAAAGCTCGAACAAGGATCTCGAAGAATCTTCATCCAACCATCCCCGATACCTTCAGATACTAAGTACACTTGCCCGTGATATTTCACTTCAACCTCAAATAAATAATACTGAATTAACGCCATTGTCACTTCTTCTGAACTACTCAACTCTAGCCTTCTTTGACATTTAAATGAACTTTGATAATGGTATTATCCCGACCATGGTTAAAAGCACGTAACCCCGTAAAACCATGTAATAACCAAACTACCACGACGAATATCCAAACACACATCCAATTCATGAAATACACCCTTTTATCCCTTCTTCGAAGCAGAAACCGTAGCACCAACATCAAGTAAGATCCAGATTTACACTTTCTCTTCTCCAAGATGGTTCCATCATTACGGGATTTTACAACTCTATGGTTTAAACCGAGAAATAGTTTCTTTCGCGGGATTTTACAAAACCAAGAATAAACCGTAAGATAGATCCGGAAATGCACTTTACTAATACCAGGATGTTTTCATTGTCACGGGATTTTACAAGTCTATGATTTAAACCGAGAAATAGGTTCTTTCGCGGGATTTTACAAAATCAAGACAAAACCATAAATAATGTTAGCCTGAATGAGTTATGACAACCTTGGTTTCGGTAAATGTCTGTTTTTAGGGGAACATGCAGCGGTTCATCAGCGATTCATTTACCAACATCAACAGTATCATCAATCATCCAGTAAACACATTGTTAAACACATCATTCACGCAATCTGTCGGCTAATGCAATGACCACATAGAGAAGTAAACCCGATATATCAAACTCGAACATGACGTAAAATTCCCCATATTTGTTACTTAAACTTGTACTAATCCTCGTGAATAAGAAACGGTGTACCCAATGTACAAAACCTCTTGACGTATCCTCAACTGCGTGAGACACCGAAGTGATAGTTACGTTGTGGGTTAAGCAAGAAAGAATCACAACCGTAACTAAATACCCAAGTCTTTATCACACTCTATAACTGCCCAAACAAGTCATCTTCGCGGAAGGGTAGAAAGAAAGAAGACAAAATAAGTAAACGTGCCCGGAAATCATCACTTCAAATCCAAATAAGAAATACCGAACACACAACCCCGTAGTCAACTTTGATTAATCATAAGTTCAAGCCGTGACATAATAATTTCCGTGAAAAGGTATAAACCAAAGTATCAACCCTCATAACCCATCGAATCACATCATCACACCCAATCTTATCATCAACATACCAAATCTCATAAACATCAGATCACATCAAAATGCATCATTAGGATACAAGTCGCGGCTCAATTATATCTGATTCATGAGAACAAATAATCATCCCAAATTAAAGCCCAAATAAATGTAATCGGTCCATATATAAAATACTACTTGAGACCCGATCCATATCCGTATCTCAACCAAGTTAGAAATAACAAATCATTGACCTCAGTCCATGTAGTCACTCAATATCACATGAACCCTTAAGAAACCCATCATTCAATTCGAAGATTTTATCATAAAAACATTTTTCCAACCATGAATCAAACATAGAAATCCACATTCACGAACATGTATCAAACTCCAACGGACTCTCGGACCATAACTAAATCCACGTATCAAACAATACTACCCGATTATAACACCACATTCCCATCCATATCAATCACAATTTAAGCCCATGTGAATAACCATATCACTACCATGTGAATAACATACCAAATCTTCTATGGTGATCTTTCATGCGTCTGATGAAATCAAAATTATACACGGCTCACTCCATATCACAACCTTAGGCCCACTGAATTCACATAAGATAACCGATCTAGCCCAAGCACATATACACGTCCATATATAATTCGGATCCACATATCCAGCCCATCAAACACATCCGATCCACTAATCAGATATACACTAATTTCGGGTGTATAAAACATTCACATAATCACTTGACCTAACCCTAAACATACTTCTCCCTCTACTTCCGCCTCTCACTTTACATAGCTGCTACTCAATCAAAATTACTTCCATCCCTAATATTTAGGTAACAAACCCTAAACTCACTCTCAAACTAATACGCCTCCTTCTCACAAACAAAAGACAACTGCAACATCCAGTCTGCAAAAATCCGAACCCCACATATCTCTAATCTTATGTTAGCACGTATGGTTCTTAAGATATTGCCACAGGGATGGCAAGATTTACATGATTCGAGTTAGCCACAGGGATGGCATGGGATGATTAGGCTTCACGATCTATCCAAGGAACTCAGGTAGGTATCGTTTTCTCCTTTTGTGACCGAATAAGAAGTAGAATGAAATCATTCTTGGTTTTGTTCTAACTTCAGCTATTCGGATATTATCAAAAGTTATGGATCAATGATGGAGAAGTTTGTGTGAGAGATCTTTTATGATCCAATTTTTAGTAAACACAAATTATCTGAGATCTTTTACAATAAAGGTGAGACATGATATGATTTATAATTTAACGAATCAAGATAAAGGATGTAACACTCTTGTTAACATTTCTGTCTTTAGATTCAAAAATTAAAAGGAGTAATCATCTAAAAGTGATCAATGAAGCAAGCGTCCATATGTGAATAGATTGATATAGATCTATGTGTTTGAATGAACCACTCATACAAGGAACAAAGCTGAGATCCAATAAATGTTTTCAATGCTTTACATATCAGTTTATGAGACTCAGTAATAGATCTATGATGTAAGATTTCTTTTGTGTATAGGTCTTGTAAGATCTATATGTTTTAAGAACCACACACAAAAAGAGGTAGAGCTGAGATAAAAAACGATGTGGTTTATTTGATGAGCTTTGAGTCTTATGGATTGGTTTTTAATACGAGTCTTGATGTTGTTAAGGTATCCAATGAAAGTTATGATTTTGGAAAGGTTTGTGATGTGTTTAGTTAAACAGAGAATACTTGATTTTTGAATGGTTGCTAGGTCTTTAGCATAGAGTCTTGTCGAGTCTGATGTTTATGAGTCTTTGTCAATCTTCCATCTTCCTTTCAGTCTCACATTTTTTCTAACTCGCATCTGACTTAACTCGCATCACTTAACTCGCATCATTAACAACTCGCACCAGCATGACTCAATTATCAAAAGCAACACGCATATGCGAGTTAAGTAACTCGCATTAAGACTGTACCGGAAACCCCAAATCGCTTAACATCCAATGTATTTGGACATATTTTAGACAAGTCGCATTTCACAACTCGCATTATGACAATGTATCTGGACATTATAACGACTCACATCCAGGAATACATTGAGTCATGACAGTCAATACTGTCAACTCGCTTTCAAAAATGACAACTCGCTCAACATTAAAAAATGTTTAACAACTCGCATAGATGAAAAATAGTTAACTCGCATTGAAGAAACGAGCTTAAAACAAGTAATCAAACAGTTTCAACACCAGATTCAGCACGAACATTAAAAAACAGTATCAACCATTTTAAAACCAATTTAAAACATTTTTAACAACCATTTTAAAAACGCTTCATATCCAGGTCAAACATTAAAAGACAAATCAAACCGAGAATCAGATCAACCACACATCCAAAAGCATACACAAGTCGCATCTAAACAACAAAAAACTACGTCAAAACCGCATAATAAACCGCTTCAAAAACCATTCGGATCATCAAAACAACACAACCTTGGCTCTGGTACCAATTGTAGGATCGTAAATATTATGTTGTTAGATGATTCGGGTGGTCTAGGATTGTGATTAAACAAGAAAGCCATTTTAGATAGATGAAGAGAGTTGAGAGGAGGTTCCTTGAAGAGAGTTGCTATATGAAATGAAAGGTTTATTCAAAGAAGCCACACCCCTTCCATGGATGGAAGGGGTATTTATACTTACAAAATACACGACCTCCTATCGGCATGTGGATCAGGTATACAGTGGGTAAAGACCCGTCCTTCCTCCACGGTGTTGCTCTAAACTAAACTACGCTACAAACTAACTAATAAACTACTAAGTAACGTAAATAAAGACAAGTCTACGAGCTAACTTATGCTAGATAATATTTGGGGTGACCGACTCTTCACTATGGAATTTTCTAATTCCTAACATTTCTCAACTTCTTTTGATTTAGGTGGTGATATAGAGGTGGTTGTAACAATTGTAGAAGTTGTTATGATAGCAGTGGGTATGATCACCTTATCTGAAACTGCAGCAGTTGTTTCAATAAGACTAGCCGTGGTTGCAGACACACTATCAGTGGTTGTGTCCTGCAACACCTCATGTTCTACCACAGTCTTCAAAGTTTCAAGAATAACTTCATTCCCATCTTTATCAGATACCACAAATTGTGCAGCTTGATCTCCACTATCCACATCCTCTTCCATATGCACATCTACAGCCTCCCCTAAATTCATGCCTTTACTCCTCCCCTTTTTGGGTACATTCTCCACATTCAGAGCTGGAGAAGAGTCCACCTTCTTTTTCATCTTCCTTATATGCCTTAAAACAGCAACCCCAGGTCTTCTCACTTTCTCCAAAACAAACATCCTATGCTTCAGCCTTCTAATTTCTTTACCCTGAAACACAGCCAACTCTTGAAGACTTGAGATTGTATCCTCCATTTTAGTACATTTAGCCGTCAATTTAGAAAAACGTTCAAGAATATCCTCCCCACTTCGACCTGTGTTAACTGGTCCGAGAGGTGGTTCATTGGAAAAGTCATCATGTACCAGCTTAGGATCCGTCAATTCAGTTTCATGTTCCAAACTATCCTCATCACTTCGAGCTGTGTTAACTGCTTCGAGAGGTGAATCCTTGGATAAAGTAAACATAGCACCAGACCTTGACTAATCATCTATGCACCCTAAGTGAGCCAGTTGGCTAGGGATTCCTCCACCTGTGTTAAGTTCCAAGGAACTCTCCACATTAGGAGTTGCCAAAGGTTGGGTCTTAATGATGTTTCCACTATCCTGACCAGCATCTAAGCATGAATCAGTAGTGGAAGCCCTTCCAATCATGTCACCTCTACACTGTGTGACAGCCTCATGAACAACACCACTAACACCATCCTGAGGTAGCTTGGTGCCCTTCTTTCTCCTAGTCCATAAGATTGGTTTAACAGTGGTTTGAGTTTGACTAGCAGTGGGTTGAGTTTCACTAAAAGTGGGAACAAGTGCACTATCAGTGGATTGAGGTGTATGAGCAGTGGATTCAGGTTCCATGGGTTGGGTTGGGATCCAAAGAACTTGACCACAGCAACTAGCAGCAGCCACATATTCAGCTTCAGTTGTAGAATTCGCCACTATAGTTTGCTTTTTACACTGCCATGAAATTAGTCTGCTTCCCAAAAACTGACATCCTCCAGTTGTAGATTTCCTATCCAAACTAGCACCAGCATAGTCACTATCTGTATAGGCCACCAAATCAAAAGGGGAATCCTTAGAATACCAAAGGCCCAGTTTAGGATGACCTTTAAGGTATCTAAAGATTCTCTTAACATTATTCATGTGTGAGGTATTAGGTGTGACTTAAAATCTTGCACACACACATACTGAGAACATGATATCTAGCCTAGATGCAGTGAGATACATCAAAGATCCAATCATGGACCTGTACAACTTCAAATCAACTTTGGGACTTCCATTATCCGGTAGCAGTGGTTTCTGAGTCTCCATAGGTGTACTAGAACTCTTCACATCCTGAAACCTAAACTTCTTCAAAATATCTGCCACATACTTGTCTTGACTAATGAAAATACCATCAGTCCTTTTTTGAACCTGTAGCCCCAAAAAGAAAGCGAGTTCTCCCATAGAACTCATATGAAACTTATCATGCATAAGTTTCTCAAAATCCTTGCATAGCTCCTTATTAGTTGAGCCAAAGATGATGTCATCTACATAGACCTGAACCAGTAAAATATCATCCTTGTGCTTCCTAATGAACAAAGTTTTATCAATCAACCCTCTTTTAAATCCATTGTCCATCAAATAAGTAGACAGGCACTCATACCATGCTCTAGGAGCTTGATGCAACCCATACATAGCCTTCCTCACCCTGTAAACCTTGTCAGGATGATCAGGATCTTCAAAACCAGGAGGTTGACAAACATAAACCTCCTTATCAATTGTGCCATACAGAAAGGCACTCTTAACATCCATTTGATACACCACAAAATTCTTGAATGAAGCATAAGCTAAAAATAATCTAATAGCCTCAATTCTTGCAACTGGAGCAAATACTTCATCATAAGCCAAACCTTCAGTTTGTGTGTATCCTTGAGCAACCAGCCTTGATTTGTTCCTTACCACTATCCCTATTTCATCCCTCTTATTTCTGAACACCCATTATGTCCCAATTGCCCTCTTTCCATTAGGAAGGTCAACCAATGTCCAAACCTCTTGAAGCTTAAACTGTAGAAGCTCCTCTTGCATTGATTCTACCCATCCTTCTTTAGACAAAGCTGTTAGGATTTAGTAAATCCAGTTATTAAAGAGTCGGTCACCTCAAGTATATGTTATCATTAGAAAGCTCGTAGTCATAGATTATGCTAAGTTAAGTAGTATTTAGTTTAAGTAACACCGTGGAGGACGGACGGGTCTTTACCCACTGTATGCCTGATCCACATCCAGATAGGTGGCGATTTATGTAAAGACTATAAATACTCTCTACCTTCCAAGGTAGAGAGTTGGAGCTCATAATAAGACTTTTATTTCTCTCACTAAAGTTCCCTAAACCTCTAACTTTCTCTCTCTAGAACTCTTTGTACGCCTACTTTGTGTATGGTTTGATGTGTATGTGAAATCCAATATGTTACAAATGGTATCAAGAGCCATGGTTTGATCATCTCTTACATATCTTTGGATTTCTAGTGACTTTTAGGTGGTTTTAGAGTTTGAAAAAGTTTAGTGGTTTTTGCATCATTTGGATCATTTCTAGTGTTAAAGTTTGAAACTTGAGTGTAGTTTTGTGTTTAGAATCATTGTATGTGCTTGGGTTTTGATTTGGTAAGCTTGAATCATCATGGTTGGGTTGTTTTTTGATTGAAAAGTGTGTTTTTAAAGTTTTCTCTTGCTAGCGACTTGTGCTACAGACTTTATTTCTTGGTAGCGACTTGGTTTGTAAAACTGTTGCGAGTTGTAGTGTACTTTGGTAGCGACTTGGTGCTTAGCGACTTGTCTATTGAGACAAGCTGACAAACAATACACTTAGTGGAGTCTCCACTACGGGTAGCGACTTGGTGAAAGTTAGCAACTTGTACTTAAGTTTGTTAGCGAGTTGGTGCTTAGCGAGTTGCTCTTTAGCGACTTGACAACTTAGCGACTTGGTGCTTAGCGACTTGCTGTCAAAATTTTGCTAGCGATTTGGTGCTTAGCGAGTTGCTCTTTAGCGACTTGACAACTTAGCGACTTGGTGCTTAGTGACTTGCTGTCAAAATTTTGCTAGCGATTTGGTGCTTAGCGAGTTGTTCTTTAGCGACTTGACAACTTAGCGACTTGGTGCTTAGCGACTTGGCTGACTCTGTCTGTAATACGGTTTTCTCTTGATTTAGTAAAATCCCTTGAAAGAATCTATTTCCCGGTTTAATCATAGAGTTATAAAATCCCGTTCAATCTGTCATCATGTCTACCAACGTTCCTACAATCATCTCCACTGTTGCCGAGGATGTTCAAGCAGCTGGTTCAGATACTCGTCCACCCATGCTTGACAGAACTGACTACGAATCTTGGGCTCAACGAATCAGATTGTACTATCTTGGAAAGGAAAATGGAGTCAACATTCTCAAATCCATTAATGAAGGACCGTATCGGGTTGAGACTACTAGAGACTTAATTGATACAGCTGAAGATGGAACAATTATCTATGGAATTGATAGACCAAAGACATATGATGAGCTCGATGATAAGGAGAAAAAGAGATTCGATGCTGATATCAGGGCTTCTAACATCGTACTTCAAGGTCTTCCAAAAGATATCTACAAGCTGATCAATCACAACACCGAAGCCAAGGCAGTGTGGGATAATGTCAAGATGCTTCTCTCAGGTTCTGAATTAACTATGGAAGACAGAGAATCACAACTCTATGATGAGTTTGAACACTTCAAGATGAAACCAGATGAGAGTATCTATGAGTACTATGTGAGATTCCACAAGCTTGTTAATGATATGAGGAACATCAGAATGACTATGCCAAACATTCAGCTGAACTCAAAGTTTGTGAACAACATGAATCCCGAATGGCACAAGTTTGTCACCTCTGTAAAGCTAACCAAAGGATTGAAGGATACAAACTATGAGCAACTCTATGCCTTCCTCCTTCAGAATGAGAGACATGCTATGTTTGAAAAAAGGATTCTTAATCAGTTCAAAACCAACCAGGGAGAGACAAGCTCATCAAATGATTCAACTGCCTTCTACTCAAACATCGGAATCACAACCAAAGCCTTACAAGTCATACCCATGGGTAATGGTAATCACAAACTCATTCCTGATCTTATGTTCAAACAAGCTGATGCTGATGCACACCTGGGAAACTTCATTAATCAACTGGCTATCCTGATTAGTCAAAACATGAACTCTCTTCCACACACCAACAACAATCTCAGAACTGCTTCCAATCTACACAATCAAGCCACTGTCAGAGATGGGAAGGTTATGGTGCAGCCAGTTCAAGAAAGACAGTACGAACAAGCAAGAGGTGGAGCTGGTAGAGGTTATGTTGCAAATCAGAATAGGGGAAGGAATGGAAATCAGGGTCAAGCAAAGCCAATCAAATGTTACAATTGTGGAGGTGAGGGTCACATTGCAAGGAACTGCACATCGCCAAAACGCCCTCAGAATGCCGAGTACTTCAGGGATAAGATGTTGCTTGTACAAGCTCAGGATAATGGTGCAGCTTTGGATGAAGAGGAGTTGTTGTTCTTGGCTGAGGGAAATGCTAAGACGTATGATGCAGATGTGGATGAGCAACCAATTCAGGAGATAGGCCATAATCATCAGAATGCCTTTCAAGTAGCTGATTGTGATGCATACGACTCTGATGTTGATGAAGAACCCACTGCACAAACCATTTTCATGGCTAGCATTTCTCCAATGGTCTCTCCTAAAGTCTCTTCATCACCACAAGCTGGTCCATCCAAAGACAAAATCATTTCTGAGGTATTAAAATTATACGATGAAGTTGATGAGCAAAAGATACATAACGAAGTACAATCAACTGTATTTATTGAGTCAGATATTGAAAATATGGGTAATATCAATGTTGTCCCATATGATCAATATGTGAAACAAAGTGAAAGTGAGATTGTACCAAGTGATGCATCTTTTGCAGTCAATAATGATTATGTTTTTGATGAATTCACTGCATGTGCCCCTGATGATTCTGTCATCTCTGAACTGAATGCCTATAAAGAACGTGTTGCTATTTATGAACAACGTGCAAAATTTGAGTTGACCACCCGTGAGCAGGAAATGGATGACCAAATGCGTACAACTATTAGAAAAAGTAGGTTTAGAGAAGAAGTATTACAACAAGAGTTAAACTCCTTACAAGAAAAGCTTTCTAAAACTGCTAAGCAAAAACAAAAACTTCAAGAAAATGTTAAAATGCTTAAGCAAGAATTCAGTGCTAAGGAATCAAAACTTTTGAATGATTTTTCTAATCTAAAAACCTTGAAAAACAAGCTTGAAAATAAGTTGTACGTACAAGGAAATACCATTCAGACTGCTCACTTAATCACTAAGCATAGAGTCTTAAGCGATAAGCATAGCATTCCCCTTGTTGAGGAACCAAATCCAGAGGTCATTAAAAAGGCTAGAAATGCTCATAAGGTTCTTTATGATGGCAATGAAATCCTTAAACCTAGACAGAAACCTAGTTGCGTTGAGTGCACTGAGGAAGATAAGAAATCAGATGAAGTCACTAGGGAAAAAATGAACAAGAAATTAGATGATCCTAAATGTAAAGAGAAAAAAATAAATATCACACCCCATGATTACAAGAAGGAGATTTGGATTTCCTTGAACATGTTTAAGCCTCAGACGTTGTTAACACCCGAACAAGTGTTCTGGAAAAAGGATTTAGATAAGCAAAAAGCAGAGAATCTTGTTGTAACGAACCCTCCCTTTAGGAAAATGCCTTCAGCGACTGTGTATCCTCCAAATACACCAATGCATTTAGTACCTAGGACTATTGCCACTAAAATCAAGACCTTAATCAGTCAATATGTTATTTTTCAACTATTTGTTGATTTTGAGAAAACTTGTAAGAAAAGGATCACACCCACTAGTATAACTGAAGGGGAAAGGGGTTAAAGAATGTTATTTAACTGAAGTCATGCCTTTCTTTAAACAACTAAAAGATCATTTTGAAAGTCTTAAAAAGGGAATGAATTTAGACATTAAAGAAATGGAAAAGGAATTTGATGCAATGATAGTTGAGGTTAGTAACTATGAGCGAGCACTAAAATATAATGAGATTGAGAGGAAGAACTTGCATACATTGAATGAGACTCTTATTACTGAATGTGTTGCTCAAGATGTGTTTTTCACTGCTACAAATTGTTCCATTAATGCTTCTCAATTTCATGAATTATCTGTTGCCCTGAAAGTCTCCCATGATCGTGTCATTGAGCTTGAAAAGACTAATTCTAAACTAAATGAGAAAATTGAACTGGATGATCACGATAAGTTGGTTAAACATTTTTCTAAACTAGAGGTTGAGCATTTTAATTTACAACTAAAATATCAACATCTTAAAGAAAATATCAAAACTTCAAATATCAAGACATCCTCAGATGCTCCAGAGTTTGATGCAGTTTTTCAAATTAACAAACGTGATGAATAGATTCAAGCTCATTGTAACACGATCAGAAAGTTGAAAGCCCAAATCTCTCAATTAAAGGGTCAAAAGAACAATGTGACTGGCTCCCCAATGCCTCCTCCTTTAGATTCTCAGAATTCACAAACGTTTCATCTTCAAAACTTAGTAAATGTATTACAAAAGGAAAACGACAGTTTTTTTGAAGAAAATGAAAAGGTTAAACGTCATTTCAATGAGTTATTTGAATCAATAAAGGTCACTCGTAACAAAAACAATGAACAAATAGCTTCATTGCAAAAGGAAATTGAGAATCTGAAGAGCCAGGTAAAAGGGAAAATGCCAATGACCAATGGGGAGAATGGTGTATCAAAGGTTCACTCTTGTAATAAATATGCTTTGTCTGTGAAATATGTCCCCCCTCATCTCAGGAATAACAAACTTGCTATTCAAACATATTTCTCATCCCTTAAGGATTGTCTAGAATGTCTCCGTGAGATTGTTGAAGAGGATAAGGTAGAGAAACCACTTGACAATGCAATTCGGCATGCATGCTTATATGCCAAAAACTCTCAAGAAATTCTAGAATGCTTAATCACAATATGCCCTAAGTCCTTAGGTGAGAGAGTTAATCCTTTGATTCCGTGTTCTATGCCTAGTGCCAAGCATGAAATCCATTCAAGACCCAATGTTATGAATGTGAACCTTAGTGTGCCTTCAAGTAGTTCAGATTCTAGATCCGTTAGTGCTAAGAAAGCGAACTTTAGTGTACCTTCTAGGAGTACAAATCCCAGCACTTCTTGTGTTAAGAAAGTGAACCTTAGTGTACCTGCATGTAGTTCAGATCCCAGCACATCTAAACAGGAGATGCAAAGAGTAGCAAAACCAACTAATGTTCCCATTCCCTCTACAGGAGTAATCAGTGACATTAAAGCGAGCAGGTCAAAGTCTCAAGACAATACAAGGAATGATAGGACCTCGCAAGCCAAGAATGTGCATTGGAAGAGAGTAGAAGACCAACCTAGGAACTTTAAGCTTGAGTCGAATAAAACGAATCGTGTTGATTCTAGTATTAGCCATAGGCGTACTGTAATTAATTCGAATTCTGATACTATTTGCAAACCTTGTAATGATGTCTGCTTGAATTCTGTTTCTAATCATGAATGTGGTATGAATGTCTTGTCTAATGCTGTCATACCCCCAGTTAATATTGCTAATGCAAAAAATCATGTTAAAAAGGCTAAAAGGCAGAGGCGAAAGAGAGTTAGAAAACAGTGGAAACCCACAGGAAGAACATTTAGTAAGATAGGTTATCAATGGATACCTTTTGGCTATAAGGTTAATGAGTCAATGCCCACTAGAAAATGGATGCCTACTGGTAGAACTGTTCCCTTAAGAAGTGAACATACTTTGAATAGGGCAAATACGGACACTAGTACTGCATCTATTCATAATGATTCTATTACCTTAATTTCTGATATGAATGTTTCTATTTCTGATGTGGGTGTTCCAATTACTGTTACTAACCAAATGGAACGCATTCTTGCATGGGGATCCCAATTATCCAGTTATCCATTCTTGTTTGTGTTCAACTGCAGATCGTTCAAATCGTTCTGTGGTACCTGGACTCAGGCTGTTCCAAGCATATGACTGGCGACCGGTCGCGTCTCATGAACTTCGTGAGTAAATTCATCGGGACAGTTAGATTCGGGAACGACCATTTTGGAGCTATTATGGGTTATGGAGATTATGTGGTTGGTGAAAGTGTAATTTCCAGGGTATATTATGTGGAATGTCTTGGTCATAACTTGTTCTCTGTTGGTCAATTCTGTGATTCCGATCTAGAAGTAGCCTTTAGAAAACATACTTGTTTCGTTAGAGAACTTGATGGTGTAGAATTGTTAAGAGGTACCCGAGGTTCAAACCTATACACCATCTCTATCGATGACATGATGAAGTCCTCTCCAATCTGCTTGCTGTCAAAGGCTTCTAAAACAAAGTCTTGGTTATGGCATCGTCGACTCAATCACTTGAACTTTGGTACTATAAACCACCTTTCCAGAAAGGATCTAGTCAGAGGCTTATCTAGATTAAAATATGAAAAAGATCATCTTTGCTCAGCTTGTCAATTGGGAAAAAGCACGAAATATGCCCACAAACCAAAACCCACAAACTCTGTAATGGAAGTTCTTCATACCCTTCATATGGATCTGTGCGGTCCAATGAGAGTGCAAACTATTAATGGGAAGAGATATGTGTTAGTAGTGGTTGATGACTACTCCCGATTCACTTGGGTTAAGTTTTTGAGGACAAAGGACGAAACTTCAGATGTCATCATTAAACTCATTAAAAAACTTCAGATCAGACTCAACAAAACAGTTCGAATCGTCCGAACTGACAATGGAACTGAGTTTGTTAATAAAGTACTCAATGAATTTTATGAAAATGTTGGAATCAGTCCTCAAAGAAGTGTTCCTCGAACTCCTCAACAGAACGGTGTAGTTGAAAGACGAAATCGAACTCTTGTAGAAGCTGCAAGGACAATGCTGATCTACTCAAAGGTTCCAATGTTTCTATGGGCTGAAGCTATTGCCACTGCTTGTTACACTCAAAATAGATCTCTAATTCACACATCTCATGGAAAGACTCCATATGAACTTGTCCACAATCGAAGACTTGATCTATCATACCTTCGTGTGTTTGGTGCTTTATGTTATCCAACTAATGATGGTCAAGATTTAGGAAAACTGAGAGCCAAAGCAGACATTGGAGTATTTGTAGGCTATGCACCAAACAGAAAAGGTTACCGAATCTACAATAAGAGAACCCGAGATATCATGGAAACAATTCACGTTATGTTTGATGAGCTGACCAGTCAAATGGCTCCTGGACAATCCAGTTCAGGACCCACACTTCAAAACAGTCCCATTGGTTCATCCCTTGTACCAAATTCTTCTCCAGCAACTCCATATGTACCTCCATCTGAAGATGATTTAAAGAAATTGTTTGATCCTATGTTTGATGAACTCTATGAGCCAAGCGCTATTGAACTGTCAATTCCTACAACAGAGGCTGCTCATATCCCTGAGAATGAAGTCAATCCTACAGTCTCAATATCATTAAGTCAAGAAGCGTCTGCTGCTGATCACTCAGTCTCATCAACAAATCATCAATCTTCGAATGTACATCATGGAACTGTTTTTGGCATCAATGATGAAGTTAATCCCTTTGCTACTCCTGAGGATGCTCCATTTGAAAACATATTTGCTCCTGAATCATCATCAGAACCATCTTCATCAAGAGACATCGACTCTGCTACTTCAGTTCCACAACAACAACCACATGAACACCTCAGAAAATGGACTCACGATCATCCATTAGACAACATCATTGGAAATCCCTCTCGTCCTGTATCAACACAGAAACAACTTGCAACCGATGCCTTATGGGAATTAGTACCTGCTCCAGATTGTGCTATGATCATTGCTCTAAAATGGATCTTCAAAGTGAAACTTGATGAGCATGGTGATGTCCTAAAGAACAAGGCTCGATTAGTTGCTAAAGGATACCGTCAAGAGGAGGGTATTGACTTTGAAGAATCATTTGCTCCTGTTGCTCGTATCGAGGCAATCAGAATATTTTTGGCTAATGCTGCCAGTAAGAACATGGCAGTCTATCAGATGGATGTAAAAATAGCATTTCTGAACGGAGATCTTAAAGAAGTCATCTACGTCAGCCAACCCAAAGGCTTTTTGAATCCAGAGTATCCTACTCACGTCTATCATTTGAAGAAGGCTATGTACGGGTTAAAGCAAGCTCCAGGGGCATGGTATGACATGCTATCAAAGTTTCTTCTATCTACCGGTTTCAGCAAAGGAGCAGTTGATCCCACATTGTTCACTAGAAAGTCAGGCAAACATTTAATTCACGTTCAAATTTATGTTGATGATATCATCTTTGCCTCGACTGACCCCAATGAGTGTGACCGTTTTTCAAATGAAATGGGTTCAAAATTTTAAATGTCGATGATGGGAAAAATGTCATTTTTCTTGGGATTACAAATTTCACAAAGTCCCGGAGGCATTTTCATAAATCAATCTAAATATGCAAATGAGATTTTAAAGAAATTTGGATTCGATTCTAGTGACCCTGTTGACACTCCCATGATTGAACGTACAAAACTAGATGAGGACCACTCAGGGATCATGATAGACCAAATGAAATATCGTAGTATGATTGGATCCCTTATGTACCTCACAGCTAGTAGACCAGACATCTTGTTCGCTGTTTGCATGTGTGCTAGATACCAGGAAAAGTCTACTAAAAAGCACCTTGAAGCGGTTAAACGGGTCTTTCGGTATCTCCAAGGAACCATCAATATGGGACTTTGGTACCCGAAGGACACCGGTATGTCACTAACAGCCTATGCAGATGCTGATCATGCAGGATGTCAAGATACTCGTCGAAGTACGTCTGGAGGTGCTCAGTTTTTAGGTGATAAGCTTGTGAGTTGGTCTTCAAAGAAGCAAATGAGTACTTCTATTTCCTCTATAGAGGCGGAATACATAGCCATGTCATCTTGTTGTGCTCAAGTCCTATGAATGAGATCCCAACTATCTGACTATGGCTTTGAATTCAATAAAATCCCTCTGTACTGTGATAATAAAAGTGTTGTTGCTCTCTCATGCAACAACGTACAACACTCAAGAGCAAAGCACATCGACATTCGACATCATTTCATCTGGGAGCAAGTTGAAAACGGTGTGGTGGAACTTTACTTTGTGAGGACTGAATACCAGTTAGCAGACATCTTCACCAAAGCCCTTCCTAGAGAACGTTTTGAGTTTATCCTTCCACGACTGGGTCTTAAGAGCCTACAACCAGTAACACTCAAACGTCTTCAAGAGGAAGAAGAGGAGTAAAAGGTTTCCTTCATCTATCTCTTGTATATATTTATTTCGAAAAGCAAAATACAAAATTACAAAACCCTAAAAAAAATCAAAAAATCAACAATATTTTTGGGAGAAAGTAAAACATTGGTTTATTGTCATTTCAGGCAGTAACCCGCTTTTCAAAGAAAGAACAAAGCCATGCTTTTTCTTGGTTTTCAAATTCCTTGCTCTGATTCTTTAAACTAATTCTTACTATCTAATGAAAACTAGTTGTTATGAAAAATAACTCGGACTCTATTTTTGATAATCATCTGGACTTACAAGTTTGTCAAACAATCTATCTCTCAATCAACAACTTATCTCATTGATTGAGGGGGAGAATGATTTCAATTAAATCAAAAAGTTATTTGTCATAAAATTGTTTTTCAAAAGATAATCATGCATGTTTATTCAATGGAGTTTAAAGTCTATAAATCCGATCCTTATGAGTTAAACTATTTTCATAATCAAGTCACAATTCTCCTTAAAAGCTTTCAAAATTAATTTAAATCTACAGAGATCACAAATCTCAAATGATTTGATAATTGTGATCGGGGGAGAATTTGTGATTTAAATTGGATTTAATCTGATAAATCGGTAAATGGTTTTATAAGGATGTACAAGCTCTCCATCCCACATGTGCCAAACGATTTCAAGTTTTCCATGCACATGTTGAGGGGGAGCATCTATCTTAAACCACTAAGATTTGAAACGTGATCAATGTGCAGGTTTCCTCTTGTATGTGCAAAACTCTTTCAAACCTCAAGGCACATATTGAGGGGGAGCAAACTTATGAAAACCTCATCCTTCCCCAAAATGCTTTATCTACTTGATTTGATTAGGGAAGTGATGTTGATATCTTTTAGAAAATGGTAATCAAAGAAGTTATTTCTTTCTCTTGCCTCCGTGTGCAAAACGATTTCAAATACTTGATGCACATGTTGAGGGGGAGCTCTTGTTCTAAAAATATCAAAAACAATTCAGGTACAAAATGCTTTGATAATATATCTTAATTATCTGGGTTGATTTTCAAATGGTTTTCAATTGGTTCCAATGGCAGATGAACAATACCAAATAGACCGACCAACTTTACTTTATGTATGGTGATATAAGGATGATAAGGTTAGGTATTTGTTCCCATGATCCGCCAGAACCGGAGGGATCTACCCAGGGACAATCCACTAGTTAGTGTAGAAGTCCTTAGGTATGATGATAAAAGGAGAAAAATTGAGATATGGGAAGAGTGCGGACTGAAACTGAGCTAGTACTGGAATAAACCCAACAAGGTTCTAGCTATGATGTCTCGGTAAGCACTGAAGGGGTTGAAGAATGAAAAAGAATTGAATAAGAAAAGGGTGAAAACAAATAGCCCTCCATTTACTCAACCTTAGGGCAGATACCGGGTTCAATTCATATGCTACTGGTGGTTACCAAGGTAACATCGGTATTGAAGACAAGACGTCATGGACCCAATGACGCACTGCACTTCAACTTCCCAAACCACTCAAGTTCCTCTTAAAAGGACTTGTTTCATTCTCACGGGGAACCGACATTATCTATCAACTTTAACTTAGAGATTGTTGATATTGAAGAAGGAGACCCTCTCCCTAGTCTCTGATACAGGATCCAAATATGCACAAATTGTGTCTAGAGCCACGAGATCATCAATAAATCTCAATAGGACACTTTCAATGAAGACTCTCTGCTTCACAAAATGTGGAAAAAGAGATTATATCTTGAGTCCTACGCATTATCCTTGTGGTATTGCCAGAACATCTGAGTGATATGCAAACATATTCACAATGAAGATGGAAAGCCTTCTGGAGCCAACATCAAACAAGCTCCTGGTAGGTGGCATGTGAGATCTATTCAATAGATCAACCATGTGACAACTGAACATAAAAAATGGGGCGATTCAATCCTTTGAATCAATCCTGGTTCAGGTTTTGGATTGACGGATACCTTTGAAAAACCGGTCTTTGTGCTTAAAAACTCTTTTCTTTAGCACTTCGACCGTGTACGAATATTTCAAATCAAAAGGTGTTTATGATTGATAATTGATTTTCACTAAAACCTTCGTTGTATTGCAAAAACAATTTCTATTGAGCAATACACGATTGTTTTTCAAATCTCTTTTCATCAATCAGTGAATCTCTATTCGCTGGTTCACTCACTCCGTGTTGTCTTCTTTGAGATGTTCTGGTTTGAGAACAGCTAGAGCAGCTGCGAAACCCTGTCAAGGAAATTCTTCGGAATTATACCTGATCACAGGCAGTACTTGTACTGATCAACGGGGAACCGTGGGCCGTGTACCTCAATTCAACGAAAGTGATCAAAGACACTTTCGTGCGATTTATTGCTAACTGTTGTATGCAGGTATGCCCTACGTTTGCAGCTGATCAGAATGAAGCGGTCAATCCATAGCCGCATGCTCACTTAACACATTCATCTCAAAAGAAATCATGATTAGTGCCTCAATGACTCTGATATTTTCACTCCATGCTTTTGCTACGCTGCTGCCAATATCATGAATCAACGAAAGCTTCCGCTACTCTGATGAGAATATATCATGATCCAGAATGTGAGCATGTCGGTTCGTATGTCACAATATCACATAATACCAACACCACAATGGATGCGTCAGAGATTGATGGTTGCTGATGATCTCAAAAGCTGGCTCAACAATTATTATCACGTGGATCAGTAAAAAGACCTCCACTTGGATTAACCAAACATGCAATGATAAGAATTGATGACTACGAGCTTCAGAGCAAAGTACTACATCAAGAATGCAAGAACAATTTTTTTAATGTAATATCTGTTTGTATTCAATGTAATTTTAGTATATGTTTGAGGTGACCTCCCTTAGGGGGAGATTGTTAGGATTTAGTAAATCCAGTTATTAAAGAGTCGGTCACCTCAAGTATATGTTATCATTAGAAAGCTCGTAGTCGTAGATTATGATAAGTTAAGTAGTATTTAGTTTACGTAACACCGTGGAGGACGGACGGGTCTTTACCCACTGTATGCCTGATCCACAGCCAGATAGGTGGCGATTTATGTAAAGACTATAAATACTCTCTACCTTCCAAGGTAGAGAGTTGGAGCTCATAATAAGACTTTTCTTTCTCTCACTAAAGTTCCCTAAACCTCTAACTTTCTCTCTCTAGAACTCTTTGTACGCCTACTTTATGTTTGGTTTGATGTGTATGTGAAATCCAATATGTTACAAAAGCTTCTTCCACTCTCTTGGGCTCCTTTTGAAACAGAAAACAAGCAAACATGCAATTTTGCAGATCTTTATGACTATTTCTTTTGTGAAGTGATCTTGTAAAGAAACCTTGCTCAGAAAAGGTTTAAGTGTTCTTAACCTTGCTTCTTGTTTGAACTGGAGTATTCAAATTTCCAAGTATTTGTTCCTTGGGATGAATCTTGTGAATCCTTGTGGTAGTGATTGGACTTTCATGAATGACAATGTTCAAATTAGTAAAATCAGCATTGAAGAAATCATCCATGTCTTCATCATCAGTAGGAGTATCAATATCTACCAAAGCAGGCATGTTAGGATCATGTGGATACTCCTCTTCACTAAATAATGGCTTTGCAGTTGGTCCAAAGAAAGTACTATCACCAGTACTTGCAGCCGGGGTTTCACTTGTACTGGCAGTGGTAGAAGTTGGCTTAGCAGTGCTTTCATTATACCTAGTCGTGCATTCATTTGGCTTAGCAGTGCTTTCAGAATGCTTTTTCTTTCTTTCAATTTCTTCTACCGACACTGAGTTATCTTTCAACAACTCATCCTTATCTTGATGATGATCATCTTTGCTTCCAGAATTCAATGCATCATCATCAGTGGGACCTTGCTTATCAATGATGGGTGAGACAAAACCAGCTTTCCACTTTTAAATAAAATAGAACTCCTTAGGAGAATCAGCTTCCTTAGAATCTGTTTCTGCATCAGAATCCTTTTGTGTACCTGCATTAACATTAGTTGAAGTTCCTGCAATGATAGGCTCATAATTCATAGATTTGGTTAGCATATCAATGTTAAACAGCCAGTCTGGTCCTTTAGTCTCAACACTAGGAGTCTCTTTACTAAATTGAACATGTAAGTTTTCTTCAACAATCCTAGTACTCCTATTGTATACTCTAAAGGCTTTACTATTAGAAGAATAGCCTAAAAAGTATCCATCATCAGCTTTTTCTTGAAACTTACCTAGGTAGTCTATGGTATTCAAGATAGTAACAGGACACCCAAAAGGTTTTAGGAATGCAATCATAGGCTTCCTATTATGTAACAACTCATAGGGGGTCTTGTTATGAGGCTTCACTACCTTACTTCTATTCTGCACATAACATGCAGTGCCTACAGCTTCAGCCCAAAAGGTAGTTGGTAACTTAGATTCTGACAACATTGTCCTAGCAGCCTCAATTAGTGTCCTATTTTTCCTTTCAGCTACACCATTCTGTTGTGGTGTTCTAGCAACACTAAAATGTCTTTCTATACCCTTAGCTACACAGAACTGATTCATCACATTATTCTTAAACTCAGTTCCATTATCACATCTGATTACCTTGACTTTATGGTTTACTAGATTTTCTATCTTAGTAATGAAACTCTTGAGGATCTCACTAGTCTCACTCTTAGCAGCTAAAAAGTATACCCAAGAAAATCTACTATAATCATCAGTGATAACTAGGCAGTACTGCTTATGGTTCAAACTTTTGACAAAGGTAGGTCCAAATAAGTCCATATGAAGCATAAACAGTGGTTGTGTTAAGGTGTTAACAGTTTTGGACTTACAAGAAGCTCTATGTTGTTTTCCTTTTTGACAAGCCACACAAAGTTCCTTACATTCAAAAACCTTAGAAGGTAACCCTCTCACTAAGTTACCCTTTACAAGTTTATTGATTGTTTTGAAATTTAGGTGACCCAATCTTCTATGCCACTATCTAGACTCATCAACAGATGCCTTAGCAAACAAACAAGTTAAGGACCTATTAGGAAGTACATCTTTAAGATCAAAACAATATATGTTCTCTTTCCTAGGTATCCTTAACTGCACAAATTTCTCATTAGGCATTTTAAAATCAGGTGACAACACCACACACTCAGTTTCCACAAAAAGTACCCAGTTTTTCTTATCACACATTTGAGAAACACTGAATAAATTGTACTTTAATCCCTGTACCAGATAGACCTTTTCAAAGTCTAATTTCCCTATTCTGATTGTGCCTCTGCCAAGTATCTTTCCTCCCTTTGGATCATTGCCAAATGCCACATATCCTCCATCAAAAGCTTCAAAATCCTCCAGGTTGCTTCCATCCTAAGTCATGTGCCCAGAGCAACCACTATCAAAAATTCCTTTGTCTTTTAGCTCATCATGTAGATTGCCCTGCACATGAATTTAAACAAATTAGTTCCTTTTGTGGACCCAAGCCAATACTGACTTGGGTCTGCCCTGTGCATCAACATAATTAAATTTCTTTAGGTCCATTGATACACAGTTGACATTATGTAAAACCTTGGTCTTAGGCTTCCATTGCCAACTAGCTGAGGCCTTAACAGCATAAAAATGGTTTCCAACCACTGTGTCAATAATCACCTTTGGAATTTTTAAAACTTCTTTTGTATCAGTGGTGATATTTTGCTTAGCAGTGGTTGGAACCCATTTTGGTGTAGCAGTGATTATTGATTTTGTTTTACCATTCCTCATTAACACTGCTCTAGGAATCATGTTTTTATTAGGATGAGGGTTTGTTTTCTTTGAAAAGTTTTGATGATTTACCCTCCTCCAATGATTCCAAACTTGTGGTTGGTTTTTATAACAGTTTCTCTGTAAGTGCTCAAAACTACCACATGTAAAACAAGCCTTCTTAACACATTGAAACTCATCTCCTAATCTGTTTGAAATTAGTCCATTGAAGTTTCTTTGATTTCCCCTAGGTACATATCTTTTCATCTGTTCCCTAGGAATTTCCTTGTACTCTACAACTTTCTTAGTAATTTGAGCTCCAAATCTAGGCACAAGGTTGGCTTGTTTAGAATCAACTTTCTTAACATTTTCTATCTTTTCAGGTTGAGTTGATTCAGATCTAACTTCCTCAGAATCTGATTCCCAATCTTCAATATTGGGAGCATCAGATGACTTATCAGAACCTATCTTAGGTGTTTCAGTCTTACTAATCTTTTCTAAAGGTTTGTTAAAACTGAATTCACTACTAAAGGACAGTTCTTTTGTTGGTGGTGCATGTTTCATCAGAGAGGGTGGTGGCATATTGTTGTATCCAAGACCAGTACCCTCCTTGAATAGTTTTTGACCAATTGGCTTATTTACTAGATCAGAAGCATATTGTGTTTTAGCAACCCTGACAACATGTTTTTCTTTTTATTTTAGGGCTTCTTGTTTTACACTCTCTGCCTTTTCTAGTTTCTCTTTAAGCATCTTAATCTCTCTGTCCTTAAGATTAATTTCACCACCTAGTATATTAATCTTATCTACATACTCAAACTCACATTCAATACAGAAATTTATCTTCTCTTCCACACTCTCTAGACCAACTCTATAACCTAAGTTATCAAGTGAAAGTATATCTACTTCTTTTCTTAAACTTGCAATAATAGCCTTTTGTGATTCTAAGTTATCTTGACATGATTTAAAAGAACAAGTAGAATTTTTAGAATCATTAGATACCTCAGAATCTGAACCAGAAGATGAAGCATAGGCCATAAGAGCAAAGTTATGCTCTTTAGAAACTTCACTTGCAAGAAAAGCTGCATTGGGACCTTCTTCAATCTGATCACTCCAGTCATAATCACCAATCCCATCTTGAGCAACCAATGCTGAAGAAGAAGCAGGCTCTTCAGTGGTCTTCTTGATGCCTTCAGTCCTCTTGGGAGCTCGACATTCTCTGGCAAAGTGACCCTTCTTCTTGCAGTTAAAGCACTCCATCTTGCTTTTGTCAAATCCAGCTCTCCTTTGACCATCATACTTAACCTGTCTTCGAGTCCTCCTCAAAAACTTCCTTGCTTGGAGAGTCAACATTGCCATCTGCCATTAAAGGTTTATCTCTTCAAGATCATCAGGATCAATTTGATCTAAATCTTGATTCAAAACAGTAACACTGGTAGTTAAATCAGCCAGAAAAGCACAAATTGCACCATCACTGATATTATCACTAACAGTGGTATTGTTTGCAATAGCCATGGTTATCCCATAGGCAGAAGTGGATACATCTTGTGGGCTCTTGTGATTAGTGGAAACAAAAGCAATGTTTTGATTAGATGAAGATGCACCAGCAATGTTGTTCTCAGATTCATAAACCTTCAAATTGTTGTAGAGATTTTCCAGGGTCATCTTATCAAAGTCATCCTTATTTCACCACACAACTGTATGCACAGTGCAGTCAGGTGATAAACTTCTGATGAACTTCAAATTGATATCTTCTTGAGCAACTTTGTAGTCCACTAGCTTCCGTTGGCTGATAAGTTTTTGAAGTCTGTTATAAGTGCCATCAAGTTTTTCTCCACTGAGAGCAGTGAAGTTTTCAAGCTGATGCTTGAGCATATTCTTCCTTGATTTCTTTGTAGCTTCATTACCAGCAAACCTTGTTTCAATAGCATCCATTAACTCTTTAGCAGACTCATATTGTTCAAAGTCCAAAGCATATTCATTAGGTATTCCTATGGAGAGAATACTATGGGCTTTAATCTCCAGCTTTCTTTTAGCCTTGTCAACTTCACTAACAATGGGTATATCTTTACCATCATCACCCTTCTTAGGAAGAGTATCCCCCTTTTCAACAACATCCCAGATTGCATAATCAATCATACGAATGTATTGCCTCATTCGCATTCTCCAAATTTGGTACTCACCCTGCTTGAGCATGGGCACCTTTGATGCACTAACCATGTGAGTTTCGTCAGACATCTTAACTTACTTGAATAGAACTTAACTAAACTTCTTCTTAGTTTCAGTTTCTAGATCACAAGCTCTGATACCAATTGTGGAGTTTGATAGAACTCCTTGAGATCGTTTTGAGCCACTAGGGTTAACAATAACAATGACAATAAACTTGGTACGCAGCGGAATAAAACAAATCATAGTTATTGACACAAGGTTTTTCATTAATAACACTCCGAGTCTCAAATATTATTTGATCAAAATAATACGGTTACACTTAACTTGTAACAGGGATCAAAGATCCTTGAGGCTAAACTAAACAAACTCTAACCCTAGACGTTTATAGGAACACGTCTAGGTTACACACACACACCTTTAATGACTACATTATGGAAGACTTATATGTTAAAACCTACACCCCATGTCCTCTTTATATACTAGAGGATTAGGGTTTACAAATCTCTACTAAGGACTAAATAATAAATCTTCTTTTGCAAGCAAGTCCCTCCATCTTTTTATAGATTTCCTTCTTGTCACTTTAAGCCCTTGATGTTTAACTCTTTATTGTTTTGTATCATCAAATCAAGAAACCCAACAATCTTCCCCTATTTGATGATGACAAAACAAACACGGTTCTTGTACAAACTCCCCTAGACAAAGTAGCAGAAGTTGAGATAATAAAATCTCACCATGAATGAAAAATTCTTGTCTTTCTTTGTCTTCCCCTTAATCAATGCTATGCCACTCCAACATCTCTTCCCCTTTTTGTTATCAACAAATAGGAAATGTAAGCAGTAGAAAGTTCCCCTTTAGTGGTGCATGAACATCAAATCAGTGAGCTCCTTGTAATGATCACTTGTGAAGAAAACCAAATATAACAAACTTGATAAAGAAGTAGAATAACCCAAACTTGTGTCTTATGTCTTGTTTATCCACGTGACTCCAAACTTATACTAACACCATATAAGTAGACCGCAATCTCTTGGTTGAAAATTTGGTTTCTGATTCCTCATATGTGCAAAAACCTTAGGAAGCATATAATGCACTTCATATTCCCTAGAATGCTCAACAGGTTCTTCGATTTGACTTTCCACAATTAGTTGCACAAACCTAGGATATAAGTAGTATTTACCCTTCTTCCTAATATTTTGCACAAACCCTTCATAAATCATCCTAGACCAATTAAACTTCCTCCCATTAGACAAACAAATGATAGCAGTAGCAATTTTGGAAGGGAAGTCATCAAAGCCAGTAGTCTTATTACTTATACACATCAACAAGGTATGAATCAAAAACTTCCATTGTTGTGAAAACATGCTCATAAAAATTTTTACCTTGTCTCCCCTGTGTGTATATCCTAACCTCTCTAAACCATCAAAAATCTCAGCATCTGAAAGATTAACAACACCATCAGCATCATCTAACTTCAAAACCCGTCTAATATTCTCCTCATTAACCAAAATATCATTCTCATACACAACAGTACTAAAAACTTCTACCCCCTCAACCTCCTCAAGCTTAGCATTCTCCCAGAATTGATGTATATAGGCTTTAAGGATGGTTGGTGCGACAGTTAAGGCAAAGTGAATAGGACTGTGAATAAGGAAATCAATCATTTGATGAAAACCTTCAGATCGATTGTTCTTGATCAAATTAGCAACTAGGTTATGGGTGTTGGAGTATTGATTCGGCATGATGATTGATGATGTATAAGATGTGGAATTTGTGAATTGAACATATAGAAGTGGTTTAGGTTTATGTAAAGCGCCAATTGAAAGTGATTTGGAGATCAAATAAATGACCTATCAGTGATTTGGGGATATAAACGTGTTTAGTCCAAAGTTACCAAACAACCCCTTAAGTATCCAAAAAATCAGCAACACTAGCAGTGGTTTGAAGACCTCTATCAGTGGTTTGAAAACACTAGCAGTGGATACACAATTTCACTCCAATTAGTTGACCAATAGATATAGCAAGCAAATCTTTGTCAATCTGAGTGATATTTCATAAAAATATGAAGGATTACAGCAAATAACACACACATTTTTTTATTTATTTTTATATATACAAAAGCTCCAAAGGTCCAAAGCAAAATCTCCAAACCAAAAGCTCCAAAATACACAACTATCCTTCATACCTGCATATCACAAACATAAACCAAGCACTGAAAAGAAGGTTAAAGTTATCAGTGGTTAGAGTAAAACTAAAAGTGGTTCCATAAGTCAAAATGGTCAACTTCTGGTATTAAATCTGTTTCAAAGTCAAAAGACTTTATTAACTCCTCACCCACTTTAACCTTCCCCTCATTTACTCACTAAAACCTTTTACTCTGCCTATAAAAGAATCCCAAGGCACAAGTAACACACACCAATTAACCCAATTTACTTCCAAACCCTAATTTCTCAAAAATCCACAATCAATAACAACCAGCATGTCGAATCAACCAGAAATCATCAATCTAACCTCCTCCTCCTCCTCATCATCATCATCAGCCAGTGAGGATTCTCACCCATTGTTTCATTACCCTCATCAGTATGAACCGCAACCTAGAAAGTCCCCCTTTCTCCCTTAATCTGAAGATGATAGTGTGGTGGATCCTAGTGATTCATCTAGGGGTTCAGATGACTCTACTGAGCGCCTAGAGCCAATCTTCAATAGATTGGTGAGGGAGGAAGCAGAGAGTACAACACAACCTTCACCATCTCAACCCCAACCAAGGCCACGTGCCAGAAATCCACCACTCCCAAAGAACACAGAGGTGGTGATTGGTCTTCCTGCTCCAGGATCTGGTTCTTCAAACCATGGAAGGAAAGGAAAGGGCAAGGGTGCAGAGGTGAAGGGAAAGGGAAAAGAGAAGATGGATTAGTTGCTTTATGGTGGAACGAGTAGATGGAACAACTTAAGATTTCTCATATCACAAATGCATCCATCATCGTTTTCATCAATCCATCTTTCCATTTGCATCTGTAGCTTCTTCTTAGTGCAAGATATGTAGAACCACCAGCTTTTGTAATAGATGATAGGAATGTTCTTTTATGTCATTTGAAGTTGATTATCTGCTGTACATTGTTTCTTGACTTAATGAACAACTTCTTAATGTACTTCTCTTGCATCAGTGATTAACTTCCATATGTCTGCAAAATGGTTAGTGGGAACACAAAACAACAAACAGTGTTTTGAACATAACTATCAGTGGTTAGAAACAAAAATAGAAATACTAAGATCACATAATAACAGTCCAATACTTATACAAACTTTTACAAAACAAGTTGAGATTTAGAGATTAATCATTCTAATACTAACTACAAGGTACTGAAACCTCCCCACATCAAAAGCTTTAGTGAGAAGATCAGCAACATTGAAATTAGTATGGATTTTTACCATTTGAATCAACCTTTTCTCATTACAATCTCTAATGAAATGATGCCTTATCTCAATATGTTTAGTTCTAGAATGTAAAACAGGATTTTTAATGATGCAAATTGTACTGTTATTATCAATGTAAATCTTAGTATGCATAAAGTTGTACCCAAAATCCAACAATTGATTCTGAATCCAAAGAACTTGCCACAACAACTAGCAGCAGCTACATATTCAGCTTCAGTTGTAGAATTCGCCACTATAGTTTGCTTTTTACACTGCCATGAAGTTAGTCTGCTTCCCAAAAACTGACATCCTCCAGTTGTAGATTTCCTATCCAAACTAGCACCAGCATAGTCACTATCTGTATAGGCCACCAAATCAAAAGGGGAATCCTTAGAATACCAAAGGCCCAGTTTAGGATGACCTTTAAGGTATCTAAAGATTCTCTTAACAGCATTCATGTGTGAGGTATTAGGTGTGACTTGAAATCTTGCACACATACATACTGAGAACATGATATCTGGCCTAGATGCAGTGAGATACATCAAAGATCCAATCATGGACCTGTACAACTTCAAATCAACTTTGGGACTTCTATCATCCGGTAGCAGTGGTTTCTGAGTCTCCATAGGTGTACTAGCACTCTTCACATCCTGAAACCCAAACTTCTTCAAACCACTGCTAGTGTTGCTGATTTTTTGGATACTTAAGGGGCTATTTGGTAACTTTGGAGTAAACACGTTTATATCCCCAAATCACTGATAGGTCATTTATTTGATCTCTAAATCACTTCCAATTGGCACTTTACATAAACTTAAACCACTTCTATCTGTTCAATTCACAAATTCGACATCTCATACATCATCAATCATCATGCCGAATCAATACTCCAACACCCATAACCTAGTTGCTAATTTGATCAAGAACAATCGATCTGAAGGTTTTCATCAATGATTGATTTCCTTATTCACAGTCCTATTCACTTTGCCTTAACCGTCGCACCAACCATCCTTAAAGCCTATATACATCAATTCTGGGAGAATGCTAAGCTTGAGGAGGTTGATGGAGTAGAAGTTTTTAGTACTGTTGTAGATGAGAATGATATTTTGGTTAATGAGGAGAATATTAGACGGTTTTTGAAGTTAGATGATGCTGATGGTGTTTTTAATCTTTCAGATGCTGAGATTTTTGATGGTTTAGAGAGGTTAGGATATACACACAGGGGAGACAAGGTAAAATTTTTTAAGAGCGTGTTTTCACAACAATGGAAGTTTTTTATTCATACCAATTGTGGAGTTTGATAGAACTCCTTGAGATCCCTAGGTAACGAGCTCCCCGAGCTCTGATACCAATTGTGGAGTTTGATAGAACTCCTTGAGATCGTTTTGAGCCACTAGGGTTAACAATAACAATGACAATAAACTTGGTACGCAGCGGAATAAAACAAATCATAGTTATTGACACAAGGTTTTTCAATAATAACACTCCGAGCCTCAAATATTATTTGATCAAAATAATACGGTTACACTTAACTTGTAACAGGGATCAAAGATCCTTGAGGCTAAACTAAACAAACTCTAACCCTAGACGTTTATAGGAACACGTCTAGGTTACACACACACACCTTTAATGACTACATTATGGAAGACTTATATGTTAAAACCTACACCCCATGTCCTCTTTATATACTAGAGGATTAGGGTTTACAAATCTCTACTAAGGACTAAATAATAAATCTTCTTTTGCAAGCAAGTCCCTCCATCTTTTTATAGATTTCCTTCTTGTCACTTTAAGCCCTTGATGTTTCACTCTTTATTGTTTTGTATCATCAAATCAAGAAACCCAACAATCTTCCCCTATTTGATGATGACAAAACAAACACGGTTCTTGTACGAACTCCCCTAGACGAAGTAGCAGAAGTTGAGATAATAAAATCTCACCATGAATGAAACATTCTTGTCTTCCTTTGTCTTCCCCTTTATCCATGCTATGCCACTCCAACATCTCTTCCTCTTTTTTTATCAACAAATAGGAAATGTAAGCAGTAGAAACTTCCCCTTGAGTGGTGCATGAACATCAAATCAGTGAGCTCCTTGTAATGATCACTTGTGAAGAAAACCAAATATAACAAACTTGATAAAGAAGTATAATAACCCAAACTTGTGTCTTATGTCTTGTTTATCCACGTGACTCCAAACTTATAGTAACACCATATAAGTAGACCGCAATCTCTTGACAAAATCCTCATCTTCAATGAGACACTGAGCACTACAATGTAACTCCTTTAAGTGATAGCTAACTAGGTCTTCATTCATCCACCCCTTGACCTATGAAAACTAGATTTTGCAAGTCTTCGTCAACATCCTTTAAGCACGAACAAGTTATCTCCAAAGTGTAACACCCACTTTAAGATATGATAAAATCACGAATCTGTGTAACTCAACTACAATATCAAATAAGTTATGATCAATCATCTTCGTAATCAACTAATCCAATAAACCAAATACGAGCTTTTTAAATCTTTTAAGAACAACTTCCAAAAACCAAACTCCTTGTGTGTGTGAACCAATCTCCTGTGTGTGTGTCTCCAAAAACCAAAACTATTATAACACTCGACTTCCCCTCAAGTCCAAAACCATAAGAGAATAAAAAATCCTTCGTCATCCGATATCGAATAATATAAGCAATACAAACAAGCATTCGAGCAGTAGAATCAAAATAGTATAGCAGTGGATACGAATAGAAACTAGCAGTGGTTTCGAGAAAACACTAGCAGTGGTTTTGAGAAAACACTAGGAGTGGTTTCGAAAAACACTAGCAAAGCTTCTTCTAACCATGAATCATAAACACCACACAATGTATAAACAACCTCCATCAAGAATTAGAACAAGTAAAACAAATTCAAGAAGTTGAATATGCATGAAAACCCTAAAAATTGAATTTCTGAAAAACCCTTCAGCAGCAGACTTCGACATAGTATAACTTTTTCCTGAAAGATCCAATTGACAATCCCTCCGGTGAAAAGTTAGATGAATATATAGAGAATGTCCACCAAATATTTTGTCCTGATCCAACGGCTAACGAAAAAGTTATCGCGTTTTTAAAATAGTGCTGCAGAAAGTTGCGAATTTTGCGTATACTCTATTTTCTTCCTTCTTTTTCGCTAAGAAACCTTGTGAATCCCTAGGTAACGAGCTCCCCGAGCTCTGATACCAATTGTGGAGTTTGATAGAACTCCTTGAGATCGTTTTGAGACACTAGGGTTAACAATAACAATGACAATAAACTTGGTACGCAGCGGAATAAAACAAATCATAGTTATTAACACAAGGTTTTTCATTAATAACACTCCGAGCCTCAAATATTATTTGATCAAAATAAAACGGTTACACTTAACTTGTAACAGGGATCAAAGATCCTTGAGGCTAAACTAAACAAACTCTAACCCTAGACGTTTATAGGAACACGTCTAGGTTACACACACACCCCTTTAATGACTACATTATGGAAGACTTATATGTTAAAACCTACACCCCGTGTCCTCTTTATATACTAGAGGATTAGGGTTTACAAATCTCTACTAAGGACTAAATAATAAATCTTCTTTTGCAAGCAAGTCCCTCTATCTTTTTATAGATTTCCTTCTTGTCACTTTAAGCCCTTGATGTTTCACTCTTTATTATTTTGTATCATCAAATCAAGAAACCCAACATAACATTATTAAAATGGCCTAAACCTTGACCACCCTTTTGACATAAAAATCCAATGGATATTATGTTTTCTTGCTAACATTAGATGGGACTTGGCATTGGCATGCCCTTGAGTCTCGCTGCCCACCCTCACGCTTCACAAACTTACAAACACTAAACCATATTATAATTCCAAGACCATACCTAAGTTCCCTTTATAACATACCCCTTATGACACTTTGCCAAACTCACTAGCTCACTCAAACTCTCACACACTTATATCAAAGAATCGTCCACTATGGAGATTTGTTCGAAGGAAAGGAGGAAAAGGAAAGTCATAACAAATCAAGGATCACATAAATCGTGTAAGGTTATAAGCAGAACAAGGGGTCTTGCTATCACTTTCACTCACTTATCTTGTTGCTCTCATCCCCACTCTACACGAGTGTTGTAAGTTTTTCTTGAAACCTTGTTCGATTCTTTTATCATTGTCACTCTAATACATGTCGTATCACAAGTTAAACGTTAAAAACACACCCTAAGCACAATAATTTCATTGTATGTCTCGTATAACAACAACTCGACACTCATATTTACACTAGATATAACACACAAACCTAAATGAACATGGAACCTAGTAGAAACGATTTATAAACTCTTCTAAAACCCTCCCCATGCCTCGTCTACTTTTAAAACCAAACCAAAACCCGTTTGGGCCTCAAGGCCCAATACATGGGGAAAAGCTAAGCCCAATGCTCTTAACCGGCCCATTAGAAGTGAAAGTAAGCTATAAGCACTCTTTAAGCTAAATATAAGCTAGAATCAAGTATTTGAAGAAATCAAATAAGATTTGTAAGTTGAAATTGTATTTTGGACTTCGATTGCAAAACGTGTGGTTATAGGGTCGAAAATGTAAAATTTTTGAAACTTAAAGGTTATGTTTTTACGCATGGGAGGTCTAGGGACTAATTATGTCGATATCCAAAAATTAAAGGTGTAATTGTACGTGTGCATGAAAAGTGCAAGGACCTGTTTTGTAATATTGTCAAACTAGTTATAAAAGTAAACTAATAACTTTTTGGTCAAAATTGTAAAGATGGAAACTTGGGGGACCGAAGGTGTGAAAATGTGATTTTGGGGTATTTTTGTAAAAATAGTTTCGAGTAGGGGTAAAAACTGTCATTTCTGGAAAGTTTGGTATAAAATGAGTTTTGGGTAGAAATTGTCATTTTCTCATAGTTGAGGGACTAAACTTGTATACTTTGAAACTTGAGGGTAAAAAGTGTAAATTTAGGAAAAAGTTTAGAAAACTTATAAATTTATCACGACTTCATAAAAATGAGTACTTTGATCACTTAAAGTGTTTGATAAGTATTTATACTTCGAATAATCGTTTAACTTATATATAGACTAAAATACACCGTTGGTCCCTAAACTTGGTCATACGCTTCGCGATGGGACAAAGTTGGGCGATATCATCGCCGGAGGTCCAAAGTTGGGATTTAAATGCCAAACTCGTCCCTTGACCAGGATTGCCATAGTCAACTTTAATTTTCTGGATTTCCTTCGAGGGTATAATAGATCATTCACAATTTTGACCCAACCTTCAACCCAGGGACCAATTGTGATTATGCCTACTAGCCGTTTCTTCCCTGATACGCTTGCATTTAATTTCGGGCGAACTAATACACCAACCCAACAAACAACTTTACCAATCATAATACACCATTATCCAGAAAAGATAAACTGAAAATCGAAATCCGAATCTAAATCGTCATTTCCATAACTCAAAAGACCAACCCAACTTCCAACTAAACCATGTCGATCGATCGTATTAGCAACATGCCAAATGTAGTGATCACTAACATTTTGAATCGGTTGCCTTTGTTAGAAGCGGTGAAAACCTCTAGTTTAGCACGAAACTGGAGGTCTAAGTGGACTTTGCTCACCGATGTCATAGTTGATGAGAATTTCTTTTATTATTTAACATATGAGTTTGATGGGAGGCTTGTTACTAGATTCTTAAATCGGCTTATGGGTCCAATAAGAAAGTTTGTCTTCGCTGTAGAGCCAAGATCAATGCTTGGAATAGACAAGTTTCATTATGAAGAGATTCGTGAGTGGCTCTTGTTTTTGGCTGAGTATGGAATTGAGGAGTTGATTATTACAAACTGGTATGGTGACCCAGTTACGTTCCCAACCCAACTTTACTCTCGTAGTGAGTTGAAACATCTGGTACTTCATGTTTGTGGTATGGCTAGTTTGGAACATTTTCATGGCTTTCCAAATCTACTGAGCTTAGAATTGATTCATGTCAATTTTCTAAGCGGTACAGTTTGGGACTTTATTGCTGGTTGTCCCTCACTTGAGTCTCTTAAAATGAATCGTCCTAGTACAAACGAGATGAGACTATGGGATATTGAAAAAGTTAGGAATTTGAAGAAGTTAGATTTGTCATTCGGTCGTTATAATGTTGTGACGACAATCACAACAACCGATATCTTTCACCTGACAAGACTTCAAAATCTTGAGAGCCTTACATTGGATTTTGATGATTGCACGGTAAGAACAATTTGAGTTTTACACTTATGATTTTACAATGTTAAAGACCATTGTGTAACAGTAATGACATTTAATCTTTAAAACTTGTTGTAGTTGATACGGGAAGCTAATTCTAGGATGAATGTGCCCTTTGTATCCCTGATTAACCTTAAGCTATCCCATGTCGATTTTGGGAATATTGTTATGTTATCGTTCATCATTGAAATGATTCGTGGATATCCAAATTTGAAAATGCTGGATACCAGAGTAAGTGTTTTGGAGTAATGCATATGTAGCAAATAAACATTCCTAAATTGCCATGTTTGTGTATCTCTCAACACTATTTGATTTTTTAGGCTGTAAACACGCTTAGTGTTCTACCTTTGGAAAATTTTCCCAATGTTGTAGACAGAAACACATTCAGCCATGGCCAGCTACAGACTGTGGTGTTTCGAGCTTTTCCTAGAACAAAGCATGAATTAACTTTAATAAAGTTTATACTTGCGTGTTCCCGGTCGCTAAAGACAATCAATATCAGGCTCAGCGATAGGAGTCATGATGGGAATGAAAATATCAAGAAAAACTAGAAGTTGGCTAGGAAGCTGTTGAAACTCCACCGAGCTTCCCCCACAGTCGTGGTAGATTTCTTTGAGCGGTTGTAGTTTATGTATGGGTTGAATACCCTATGACAATTAATGTTGCAAAATAGTTTTGGTATTTTGGTACAGTATTTGTTTATATGTGATGAGTGTCTAAATACTCATCATTTTTGTACCATTTAAACTGCAAAAACATCTGAAAACACTCAGAAATGCATCAAAATGATAAAAATATCACAAATAAGTGTTTTATGTGTTTTAAATGCAAAAATATCAAAATCTGGTGAAAAACGTATCAAATTTGCATAATTGGCAGTTTTAGTCCCCCAAGTTTCAAAAGTTGTCAAAAACAGTCCCTGGTAAAACAAAATAAAGAAAAATGTTATTCATGGTCCCTGAATTATTCTAACTTGTCAAAAATGGTCCTTGAATAAATCTTTTGTAAAATGGCAGAAAAGGTCCCTGAACTTTCAAAAATGTCAAGTTTGGTCCCTGGAAATTTGAAATTGTCAAAACTGGTCCTTGTACTATTGAAGTTTGTCAGTTTTAGCCCTTGTATCAACTTTGGAAAATTACAGGATTGGTCCTTCAAGAATTGGATAATTACATTTTGGTCCTTGTTATATTAAACTAAAACTTGACCCTTTCCCACATTTAGACCCCTGCCTTATCCTTTTTGGACCCCTGTCACACTCTTTTGGACCCCTGGTCAACAAACCAGTCAAACAAACCCCTTTTCCCTCCCTGTTGGTTTTCTTCTCCACTTGACTGTGCTCCTCTGCAACACCTCACCAAATCACACTCACCAATGCCTTATCACCTCTCCCACCTCATCATCACCCCTACAAGTCCACCCCCCCTAGTTGCTAGCACAGAAGCCCTATAAGTCAAATTTCACCTTTTCCCGCCAAAACCATCCAATGGCTAAATTGCACCAAAAGTTATCCAAATGATCTGGAATCAAGTGGGATCCTCTTAGAAACACGTGGCAAGGATTTTGGAGCTATAAAAAGGAAGAGAGAAGAAGCAAACAGTGGTAGTTAGTTTTATAAAAATTCTTCTTATGTCGTTTTTTTTAATCCATGTCTTAGTTTAATTACAATGTTGTAATTTCAGTTTGTTTGTATCATATTTAAGTTAAAACATTGTTATATTGAGCTTTTGAGTATCAATTTTAAGCTTTAATCAAATTTCAGTTTATTGGTTACTGTGGAAGTTTTCAAGTTTCAAATTCTATATTCAAGCTTCTAATAAGCTCCTGTTATAATCAATTAAGCTTATTTAAGCTTACTTTGGCTTTTGATAAGCTTTTATTCAGTTTCAATTAACTTAGCTCCAAGGTCATCTAAAGTCAACGAAGGTCAAATAGCACAAAGTCAATTCAGTTTTAGCTTCAATTCTGATTTCAATATGTTAATTAGTTAAGTCTTAAGAAAATTTGTTCAATTCACTTTTATTTTAATCAGTTTCCACTTAGTTTTAAGTTTTGAATTTCATTTTTAAAGCATAAAGGGATGTTTGGTTTATGGGTCAAAATGGGTAAAAAGAGAGTTTTGACCCATCTTTGGTTTGAAAATCAGTTTAGTGTAAGCATTTGTGTCAAGGTTTAAAGTTGGAAAAGAGTTTTACAAAGATTTACAAGCTTTGAGTCTAAACTGTTTTAAAGGAAATAAAAATACTTGAGTTTCCTAAGTTTATGCATAGCAGTTTTAGCAATTTTGTGTTGAGATAAAAAATTGTGAAAAATAAAAATCACAAGCTCATTAGCTTATCTTATTTGTGTCAAGAGGAGAAAATTCAAAAAAATTACTTTAGTAGGGCTGCTATTGGGTTGAAGTGGGTAGGTTTGTTAAAGTAATGTCCTGTGCACAAGTCTTGAACTCAAGTTGCAGGTACTTTTCAGCTGAATGATAAGCTGCTAGAAGCTTGTTCAAGCCAGAAATGTGGGGGCAAAATTAAGCTGGGTTGATGGACTTCCTAGTCTCAAAAGCTCAAAAGCTCATTCATTCTCTAGCTTATCCAAAATAAGCTCTCAAGAAAGCCCTGTGGCCTGTTCTTTTTCAATCCCACAGCAGCTAAGTCCATTTTGTTCTAGCATTAATAAGTTTATTCATTCAGCTTATTTAGTTTTATTGGTTGCCACTTAGCATAGTTAGCATAGTATTAGCTTATTTCGGATTATTAGGAGCTTATTTAAGTTTTTCCATTGCTTATTTTCATTTTTTTATTCAAGGATCCCCTGTTAAAATTTGTAACCAACTGTTCTTCCCTTTTTATTAGTTATTTACTTTTTGGTTAGCTTATCTCAGTTGCTTTTTGTTACTTGGTAGTTAATCACCTTTTCACATTGCTTTCTTTTTAGCTTATTTCTACTTTTCATGCTTATTTGAGTTCATAACTGCTTAAGGGGTGTTTGTTTGTTCTACTGTCCCAACAGTGGTGAATAAGCAGTCCAAACTGCTTATTCAGTAGGTTTCAGAAGAAAAGTTTTCATAAAAATCTTTTACTTTGATCTAATCTTCAAGTTCCAAAAGTAAAAATCCAAAAAAAAAAAAATAAAAGAAGCAAAAAAGGGAGAGGCAGGGGTCGAACCTGAGACCTCTCCCTTGGATAGGATGTTGCATATGTACCTGTACCAATAGCGCCCTTGGGTCTTTCTTGTCAAACTTTGCAACACTTAAAATATAAGGGGACTTGGGCAGTTTTGCTTATAAGCCATTCTTGGCTTATTTCGTGCTTATTTTCAAAAGCAACACCAAACTTTCTTATTTTTCCTAGGACCAGTGATAATCAAAGTAGTTTCTGTGATTTTCTCGTATTTTTCTAAAGCAGTTTAGTATTTTTAATTATTTAATTTGTTTAAATTAGTTTTTAAATTGTAATAAATAAAATAAAACTCAAAAAAATATTCCGCTTTTTCCTAAAATTTTCTTTTGTCATATATTACGTGAGAAAATTGTTTTTACATTCGTAGGACTTTTATTTCACAAATTTTACGTTTTATCTTGCGCTCCAGCGTAATTTTCGTACATAACGTACGTCTTCATTTTAAGTCACGTTTTTAAGTAATTTAAGTTTACGTTTTAATTAAAATAGTTTATTTAAGATATTTTGTTTTATAAAATCACAAAAACATCATTTTTAAAATAGTGATAGCGTTTATTTAATAGATTTTATTTTTTTTTAACTTTCTTTAATTTGCATTTAAGCCGTTGTTATTTGTTGGCTTTTTCTGTAGTTTTAATCATATCACTAATCCTTTTTCCGTTCAAATTCCTCGATCACTAAACGTTTGATAATCCATTGCACAACTCGCTGGGACATAACGACCCGGGGAAACACTATACTCCTCAGATCTTCATTGAGTTCGTTCCTGATCCGTTTTAAGGTTCTTACGGTCCGCCATTCACAAGTGGCGGGCTTGTGTGAGAAACCTTGACTGTTCTGGAGCGCATCAAATTTTTGGCGCCGCTGCCGGGGAGCAGTGCTAATAGTCTTACGTTTAGCAGATTAGTGATTTGACATCACTCCTTGTCTATATCATCTTTTAAAATAAAAAACCCAAAAAGATTTTTCATTCTTAGTTTTTTACATCATGTTTTTCGAAAATACCAAAAATATTCCTCTTTACCCTCCTACCCTTTTTGATTCTTTATCCCTTTACCCTCTATCCATTTGATTCTAAACTTCTATTCTCATGGAATCTCTCGACTACGACGAATTCTGGGACGAAGCTGAAAAGCTTCAGACTTTATCACAAATGTCTAGAATTCGTGAAGATCCATTAATTCTGCGTAGGGAAATAGAAAGAGAAACCGGGGTGACAAAGGACCAGGTACTTCCCTCTAATAAAGGAAGTGCTAAATACGTCCAACCCACGGTTATCCAAAGATCTAATCCCTCAATTGCTCCTAAGCCGTCTAGAATTGATCCTAAACTTTCACGGTTTACGGTTAAAAGCAAACATGCAGAATTCAGACTGGTGACTAGCAAGAATGACTTGCCTAATCTTCACGTTTCTCAAGAACCAGAACCGGAGACCATAACGGAAGTGGTGGAAATTACTAGCTCTCAGAGCACACCACTTGTCCCACCTCCGGATTTTTCAAAATGTTCTTCGAGACTTGATAGTCATTCAGATCACCATGTTGGTTTTGTTGATTCTTTGAATAAACAGATTCCTTCTCATAACTCTCAAATAGAATCGTTTATTCCTTGTGTCGGATGTGGTGAGCCTCTTTATGGTTCACCCTGTCGTTGGTGTACGTGTGTACAATGTGGTAATGATATCCGTAACGGGAGTTGTTTGTTTTGTGGTTCGAGGAATTCATTTGATTATGATCCTAATCAGAACTCATTTAACGACCCCTCAAATTTTTCCAACTTCCCACCACAGCCCGACTCATCTTCATATAATCAACATAACTGCTGTGAATTTTGTGGAGGTCCTCACCAAGGATTTGAGTGTCAATCCGGAAACACGTTTGTCTACGAACAGTTTTCTGGTAACACTCAGGACTTTGGAAATGACCAAATTCCATATTATTCACATGACCACCCACAACAATCATTTTGTTGTGAGAACTGTGGAGGTCCCCATTTCAGCTCTGATTGTCAAACAGGGAATCCATTTCCTTGTAACAATTACGACTATCCATACCACGACCAACCTCCACAGTGCCAAATGACTCAAACTCCTCAGCAAACCCAACAAGACACTTATCTAGAGCTTCTGGATTTAGTGAAAAGAGCTGAGGAGTTCAATAAAACTATACTTCATAATATTCCCAGTTTTTCTTGTGTACATTGTGGGGGTCCTCATGATGATTATCAATGTCAACCTTCCGGTTTTGACAAATCTCCACTCCCACAATGTCCTGTCATTCAAAATTCACATGAGAAATCCATGGAAGAATTGCTAGCTGAAGATCAGGCTGCTAAAATAAAATCCCAAATTGCCTTTGAGAAATCTGTTAAGGAATCAATTGCAAAAGAAAAAGCAGCTAGATCTAGCTCTCAATTTCGTTTTATTCCTGATGACAGTGATGATGAGGATACACTTGATTCATCAAGTTCATCAGATGACATCCCAGCAGTTGAGATTCCATCTCAAACAACTGCTATCACACCCGAAGCTCCCACTCACTCTCTAAACATGGGGGACGAGCATCTTGACACTGTTCCTGAAAAGGAATCGGACGAATTCATAAAGTCTAGTGTTGAGAACCTTGTCCCAATCCCAAGAGAGTCACAGGGAACTCTTGATCATGTGTGTGATATCCCTCCTCCTCTTATCTTCCAAAATGATCATATTGAGATGTTCTCCGATTCTAATGATAATGATTCGTTATCTTGTGGAGACATCGTTTATGTGGAAGATTTACCTTCTGAGCTTGTTAGCTTAGAAGAAGAGAATGATGAAGTTACTGACACTGAAATCAAAGATGAAGCACTTCGTGCAACATTACTGAATGTCAATCTTCTCATTTCTAAAATCGAGGCTTTCAGTAAAAAACCTATTTCATCTCCTATCCCCAATAAGGATAGTGACATTCTTTCCGATGATTCTATTCCGGAAATGAAAGCCTTCTGTTCTAATGACATGGGAGAGAAGATTAGTGGCAGTACCACTTTTCATTCTCATAATTCTCTCCCCGATTATGAATCATGTACATTGGAGAAGTTCACCAGTGAACCCACTCATATCAATTCTGAATATGATTCATTCACCTTCATGGAGTTCTCAGATGAACTCACTGTTATCATATCTCCACCAGAGTATGATAACTTCTACTTTGATCTAGACACACCCGGGATATGTCTAGACCAATTGAGCTTAAAAGATGAAATTCATGCTATCATGAATTCCCCTTCTGATGATGATGAGTTAGTCAAGATCATTATCATGACTTTCTTTCTCTTCTTCACCTATCCCGTGGCTTCTCCTGTTCTTCACTCCTTCGGGAATGAAGACATTATCTTTGACCCAGGCATTTCCATGTACCATTTGTGAGCCGGGTCTGTCTATATCTCATCGGTGTGGAACTTTCACGTACTTCAAATGTTTATCCAAACATCTTGAATGAAAGTCCGATGGAGATTGTCTCTTCCACTTACTTCCCCATGAACCAATTAATTCGGGGTCGAGTCAAGCTAGCGACTCGGTAATCAAAAACAGTAGCATGCAACATGGGTTTTCACCCGTGTGTACCACCCTAGTGTGGGGGAGATGCCCCACATGTTGTATATAGATCTAAAAAATGAATGAAAATTGTAAATATTAAAAAAGAGAATAATTGTTGTGTTTCCACACTTAGCTAGTAATGTTATCTTTTTACGTTCTAAGTTTCGGCATTACAGCCGGTACTTTGAATATTGAGGACAATATTCATTTCTAAGTGTGGGGGGAAATTCTGGCGAATTTTGATCATAAATGTACCCTTTTAGTCCCTTTTTCCCCCAAAATGGCCAAAATTTAAAATTTTTTTTATAGTGGAAGTACTATGTACTAAACACAACAAATGGTAATCAGTCCACCATGTCTAACCCACATAAGGATTGGCTAATCCAGGAGCAAACGGCTCTTGGAAAAGATATCTCAAAACCGTTGACGGCTTACAATTTGCCCAAAATTGTATGGTATTCAGCTCACCATATCCTTAAAAGTGAAGAGTTGGCTAGCCCGCAAGTTTATGGCTTGTGGTAAAGGCAGTGGAAAAACCATAATTGGTAATCAGCTCACCAAAGATAATATTGATAATTTATCTAAGAGTTGGCTAGTCCAGAAGCAAACGGCTTCTGGTAAAGACAAATCAAATCCGTTGAAAGCTGGTGGTTTGCTCAAAATCACATGGTTATCGGTGTACCATGGTTCTTACTTGAACTGAAACATTTGGCTACTCCAGAAGTAATGGCTTTTGGTAAAGAGATAAAATCCATTAATTTTTCTCAAAACATTGCTAGGGACTAGCAATATCTTAGTGTGGGGGATTGATGAGTGTCTAAATACTCATCATTTTTGTACCATTTAAACTGCAAAAACATTTGAAAACACTCAGAAATGCATCAAAATGATAAAAATATCACAAATAAGTGTTTTATGTGTTTTAAATGCAAAAATATCAAAATCTGGTGAAAAACGTATCAAATTTGCATAATTGGCAGTTTTAGTCCCCCAAGTTTCAAAAGTTGTCAAAAACAGTCCCTGGTAAAACAAAATAAAGAAAAATGTTATTCAAGGTCCCTGAATTATTCTAACTTGTCAAAAATGGTCCTTGAATAAATCTTTTGTAAAATGGCAGAAAAGGTCTCTGAACTTTCAAAAATGTCAAGTTTGGTCCCTGGAAATTTGAAATTGTCAAAACTGGTCCTTGTACTATTGAAGTTTGTCAGTTTTAGCCCTTGTATCAACTTTGGAAAATTACAGGATTGGTCCTTCAAGAATTGGATAATTACATTTTGGTCCTTGTTATATTAAACTAAAACTTGACCCTTTCCCACATTTAGACCCCTGCCTTATCCTTTTTGGACCCCTGTCACACTCTTTTGGACCCCTGGTCAACAAACCAGTCAAACAAACCCCTTTTCCCTCCCTGTTGGTTTTCTTCTCCACTTGACTGTGCTCCTCTGCAACACCTCACCAAATCACACTCACCAATGCCTTATCACCTCTCCCACCTCATCATCACCCCTACAAGTCCACCCCCCCCCTAGTTGCTAGCACAGAAGCCCTATAAGTCAAATTTCACCTTTTCCCGCCAAAACCATCCAATGGCTAAATTGCACCAAAAGTTATCCAAATGATCTGGAATCAAGTGGGATCCTCTTAGAAACACGTGGCAAGGATTTTGGAGCTATAAAAAGGAAGAGAGAAGAAGCAAACAGTGGTAGTTAGTTTTATAAAAATTCTTCTTATGTCGTTTTTTTTAATCCATGTCTTAGTTTAATTACAATGTTGTAATTTCAGTTTGTTTGTATCATATTTAAGTTAAAACATTGTTATATTGAGCTTTTGAGTATCAATTTTAAGCTTTAATCAAATTTCAGTTTATTGGTTACTGTGGAAGTTTTCAAGTTTCAAATTCTATATTCAAGCTTCTAATAAGCTCCTGTTATAATCAATTAAGCTTATTTAAGCTTACTTTGGCTTTTGATAAGCTTTTATTCAGTTTCAATTAACTTAGCTCCAAGGTCATCTAAAGTCAACGAAGGTCAAATAGCACAAAGTCAATTCAGTTTTAGCTTCAATTCTGATTTCAATATGTTAATTAGTTAAGTCTTAAGAAAATTTGTTCAATTCACTTTTATTTTAATCAGTTTCCACTTAGTTTTAAGTTTTGAATTTCATTTTTAAAGCATAAAGGGATGTTTGGTTTATGGGTCAAAATGGGTAAAAAGAGAGTTTTGACCCATCTTTGGTTTGAAAATCAGTTTAGTGTAAGCATTTGTGTCAAGGTTTAAAGTTGGAAAAGAGTTTTACAAAGATTTACAAGCTTTGAGTCTAAACTGTTTTAAAGGAAATAAAAATACTTGAGTTTCCTAAGTTTATGCATAGCAGTTTTAGCAATTTTGTGTTGAGATAAAAAATTGTGAAAAATAAAAATCACAAGCTCATTAGCTTATCTTATTTGTGTCAAGAGGAGAAAATTCAAAAAAATTACTTTAGTAGGGCTGCTATTGGGTTGAAGTGGGTAGGTTTGTTAAAGTAATGTCCTGTGCACAAGTCTTGAACTCAAGTTGCAGGTACTTTTCAGCTGAATGATAAGCTGCTAGAAGCTTGTTCAAGCCAGAAATGTGGGGGCAAAATTAAGCTGGGTTGATGGACATCCTAGTCTCAAAAGCTCAAAAGCTCATTCATTCTCTAGCTTATCCAAAATAAGCTCTCAAGAAAGCCCTGTGGCCTGTTCTTTTTCAATCCCACAGCAGCTAAGTCCATTTTGTTCTAGCATTAATAAGTTTATTCATTCAGCTTATTTAGTTTTATTGGTTGCCACTTAGCATAGTTAGCATAGTATTAGCTTATTTCGGATTATTAGGAGCTTATTTAAGTTTTTCCATTGCTTATTTTCATTTTTTTATTCAAGGATCCCCTGTTAAAATTTGTAACCAACTGTTCTTCCCTTTTTATTAGTTATTTACTTTTTGGTTAGCTTATCTCAGTTGCTTTTTGTTACTTGGTAGTTAATCACCTTTTCACATTGCTTTCTTTTTAGCTTATTTCTACTTTTCATGCTTATTTGAGTTCATAACTGCTTAAGGGGTGTTTGTTTGTTCTACTATCCCAACAGTGGTGAATAAGCAGTCCAAACTGCTTATTCAGTAGGTTTCAGAAGAAAAGTTTTCATAAAAATCTTTTACTTTGATCTAATCTTCAAGTTCCAAAAGTAAAAATCCAAAAAAAAAAAAAAATAAAAGAAGCAAAAAAGGGAGAGGCAGAGGTCGAACCTGAGACCTCTCCCTTGGATAGGATGTTGCATATGTACCTGTACCAATAGCGCCCTTGGGTCTTTCTTGTCAAACTTTGCAACACTTAAAATATAAGGGGACTTGGGCAGTTTTGCTTATAAGCCATTCTTGGCTTATTTCGTGCTTATTTTCAAAAGCAACACCAAGCTTTCTTATTTTTCCTAGGACCAGTGATAATCAAAGTAGTTTCTGTGATTTTCTCGTATTTTTCTAAAGCAGTTTAGTATTTTTAATTATTTAATTTGTTTAAATTAGTTTTTAAATTGTAATAAATAAAATAAAACTCAAAAAAATATTCCGCTTTTTCCTAAAATTTTCTTTTGTCATATATTACATGAGAAAATTGTTTTTACATTCGTAGGACTTTTATTTCACAAATTTTACGTTTTATCTTGCGCTCCAGCGTAATTTTCGTACATAACGTACGTCTTCATTTTAAGTCACGTTTTTAAGTAATTTAAGTTTACGTTTTAATTAAAATAGTTTATTTAAGATATTTTGTTTTATAAAATCACAAAAACATCATTTTTAAAATAGTGATAGCGTTTATTTAATAGATTTTATTTTTTTTTTAACTTTCTTTAATTTGCATTTAAGCCGTTGTTATTTGTTGGCTTTTTCTGTAGTTTTAATCATATCACAAATCCTTTTTCCGTTCAAATTCCTCGATCACTAAACGTTTGATAATCCATTGCACAACTCGCTGGGACATAACGACCCGGGGAAACACTATACTCCTCAGATCTTCATTGAGTTCGTTCCTGAGCCGTTTTAAGGTTCTTACGGTCCGCCATTCACAAGTGGCGGGCTTGTGTGAGAAACCTTGACTGTTCTGGAGCGCATCAATATGGTTTGCTTAAAATTAGTTTGTTCATATGTTGTTGTTTGTGCGTATTGTAGGTGATGCAAGTTTGACATTCGAAAGTCAAACTTTCATTTACCATTTCAATTTAATTGTAGCAAGTAAAACTGCATTTCCAGTTTACTTTAGTTAATCAATACTTGAAAATGGTGAATGGCTATTTTGTACGTAGTATTAGCATTTTCACTATGTAAAGTCAAAATTGCAAAACCATTGTTAATACAAATAAGCCGTAAAAACGTTTATTTATATTTTACGATCTTCTAATATTTTGTCGATAACAAACGTAAAATCATTTTAACGAAACAAATAAAATACGTAAATGGTTTGAACTAATAGTTTATAACATATTCACATTTTCACATAAAACACTAAAACAAGTATAAGTGATTTTATGATTTAATATTACATATGTACAACAACTAGTGTTTACATATTTGGGTAAAATATACACATAACTAGTATGTAGTATATTTGGTAATATAAATGAGTAGAAACTTAAGTATCATAACCCATTGGGCAAATACATTGAATGTAGTTGGGTACAACCCAAAGCCCATGACCCATGGAGCTTGACCCATAACCCATTGCATGACATCATGCTTATATCATACATGGATAATATCCATAACCCATGGTTTTGACCCATACCCATGTGACTAGGTGCATTGCACTCAAGAGATACATTGTATCTAGCTAAAGACCCATGGATCAACCCATGACCCATGACCCATAACCAAAATACCCATGGGTAAAGAGGAGCGTCCCACGGATCCCTAGCTTTACGCTAGACGGATCCCTTGTGGAAGGGATCCGTGGGATCCGGGGAACAGTAGAATTTTTCCTCTATAAATAGTGAGCCATTTCTTCATTGTTTCTTACCCCTTTCTAACATACTTTCCCCTAGAGTTAAAAACTCTCTAACCTCAGATCCAAGAGATCTATGTTTGTAGTTTTATTTTTGTGTGATCTTCTAGGTTCCTCTTAAAGGCAAGATCACCACCTTTGAAGTCGAGCAAGCTCAAGTCCATGAGTTGCCATGCTTCCTCGTCATCAAGACTACTGAAGTCTTCTTGTTGGTGATTGTTTTTCTTTTCCTAAGAAGTGTTGAAGACATTTGTGAAAGGTGTCTCAAGTGTCAAGACGAAGATATTAGTGAAGGGTATCTATCGTCCATATCATAAGCACTTGTGGTAGGTTCTTAGAAGTCAAGACTAGAAGCATTATTGAAGGGTGCTTAGAAGTCAAGACACAAGACATTAGTGAAGGGTGTCTTGAAGATCTAGTTAAAGGCATTACTGAAAGGTGCCTTAGATGTACATTCGATATGGTGTGTTTCGATGTACAAGATAGATTGGTACTAGATCCAAGGATATTGATATCCTTGCTGATGTTGTAAAAAGGAGTGGATCTCCTTTGGGATTAGTCGTTGGTGTAGTGTTGGGTAGTAGTTCCTCCATTGCAATGGAACTAGGTGCTTAGCCTAGTACCTAATAAAGGGTAGGCGACGTTGTGTAGGTGTGGTTCACCTTGGTGTGAAAGAACTAGGTACTTAGCCTAGTACCTTATAAAGGGTAGGCGACGTTGTGTAGGTGTGGTTCACCTTGGAGTGAAAGAACCCGGTGGTTAGCCTAGCACCGGAAAAAGGGTAGGAAACGTTGTGAAGGCTTCTCCGCCATAAGGAGATTGGTGTAGTGTTTACGAACTCTCGAGTAGGTGACTCGGGGAGTGGAGTAGGGCAAGGAAGGTGTCCTTGTAGCCGAACCACTATAAATACTCGCGTTGTGGTTTTGTGCTTCTTACTCTTATCTTTTCATTACATACCTATATATGTGTGTTTATCAACATCCAAAACACACATCCAAATAGATTGACATAAGTCGATCTAAATAGTTTAAAAGGAAGTTTTAATTGGCAAAACTATTCAACCCCCCCTTCTAGTTTTCCATAATTGGCATCAGAGCTTCGTTACCAAGTTTCTTAAAGTATATTGTACTTTAAAAACTTGATACGATCCATGGTTAATTGAAAACTACAAAGAAAGTTTTTCATAAAAACAAACACCATGTCTTTTAAAACTATATGTTTGGATGTTGATTTGATAACAACATTTTTCTTATTCACTTTTTTATTTTAATTGCACTAATCCTCTTTGTCATGTTGATTAGTCATAGCTCACATCTATCAAGCCATAGGATTTGCTTGATAATATAGATTACCTTCCCTAAGAAGGTATCTTAAGCATAAAGGAGCTGGAATTGTCTTCTGACATTTGCTGTGTCATTTGTAAAGACATTCCTAAGTGCATTTGAGGTATGAATTTTCACTTATCTCTAAATGATATTAGTCTTATAAATAAGTGCGATTTCTTAGGTTTTTTTTAGTAGCTTTCGTGTATACACATGTTTTACATATAGCTTCATTAGGAAGCTTTTTCCACATACGTGTCACTCTTCTGTAAAAAAAAATCATGATTTATAAAACTTTTGTTTTGTCTCACTTAATCCAAAAATCATATTTTTCTAATAATAAAACAAAACACGAATCTCAAAAATTCCTCCTTTCCCATAAATACTCCCACCGTCAATCACTCTATCCCCACTTTTTCAAATCTTCCAATTTCAAAAATTTCTCTCATTCAAAACTTCATCCTCCTTTCCATTTTGTCTCAACCGAAACCAAGAAGGATCATCTTCAACATGGTTTACATCGCCCTCGTGCTCATCGCCTTAACACTCATCGCACATGTGTTCCCTATGATAAAGTTCACATACGGAGACATTTACTTTGTGTTGTTAATCTACATTGGGGTTATATACCCAATCCTTTGTATCATCCTTAGCATTGAAATGAAATATTACTAATAATCTAAGTTTATCTATGGTATTATCATAATGTGTTTATCATTTCTCTTTGTTTTATTTCTTTCTCTCGTGATACATTAGAAGTCATGTATGCATGTTAAAAGAAAATGTAGGCTAAAACACATATCTTGGTATAAAACTATGAGATCTAAAAACCTATGCTTTTCATCATAAAACCTGTTTCTGTAACTACAGATCTACGGATCTCGGAAGACATACTAGCCGGATCCCTTTTGTAAAGGAACCGTGGGATCCGTCCTACTGGAGAACAGTTTTTCATGCAAATCAAAAACCACTTTTCTTCTAAAAGTAATACTCCACTAGTATGTCAAAACCATAAGTGAGTTAAGTGTCTTTCTTGTTAAAAACCATTGTTAATAAAAATCTAATAAAAACGTTAGATAATCATTGGTTGACCACAAACATCACTTTCTATTAACTCATCATTTCTATAGGTTCAACTATGACGCATGAATATGAGTTTGATTTTTCACTCACTAGCGTCTACACTCCGAACATCTCCCTTGAACCCAACACACCTGGCATTCATGTCCGTGGGTTCAATAACCTCGAAAACCGTCACTTCCACGAAGGACGTATTGTAGACACCTCTCTACAATTCGAAGAAGGTATCAATACCACCTTCCGAGCCATAGGACTAGAATTTCTTCTTGAAATCAACGAGAAGATATGTCCAAGGTTCATAATGGAATTCTTCCGTCAAGTCGAACTCGTTCGTAACGAGGATCGCTCTCTATCTCTTTGGTTTTATATCAAAAACCAAAAGTTTACTTTAACCCTTGGGAATTTTTCTCACATCCTCCGAATACCAAACCATGGACAATGTGCCTTCACCGAAGATTGGTCTCTTGATTCTCTCTTCAACTTTCGTGAAGAAAATAGCCCATATTGTTCACACATACCTTCCCCGGAAGATTTAAATCGCATAATATGCAAACCTCGACCATATTACTCCGATCCAAACATTATCTTCACACGGGACATCCGAGAAGAGTACAAGTCTCTTGCACTCATCCTGCGTGAGAATGTTTGGAGTCTTAGGGGAAATCGAGAAATCCTTCCCGCTTGTTGTGCTCACATGTTGTACTGTTTGCTAACACAACAACCATACAATCTCGCCTATTTCTTTGCAAGGTGAATTGTAAATCTTCAAGGCTCCAAGAATAAACTCATCCTTTATGGAATGTTCTTGACGCGCCTCTATCATAACGTTATGCACTTTCATCCTCAATTTCAAAGTCCGTTGTACGTACTTGTGAACAAGATGATGGAACCGCTAAACATATCTCTCATGAAGACTTTCTTCATTCTTGATTCCACCAACACTCATCAATCACGTGATGATCCTCCTAGCGAAGACACTCAAGGAACCTAGTAGTATTTCAAATAGGATCAATCCTCTTGTACTCGTGCTTTATCATTGTAATCCTATTTCCTTCATGAAATAAAACATCTTACATTTTGATATCTTAGTGTTAGAACCCCTTTTAACTAAACCTTGGAATATAATGCATTGTCAAGATCATTGCATACCTTTAGTAAAGGTTCTGCTGAGTAGATGGACGGATCCCAAAGTTTGTGCTAAACGGATCCCTACATTTAGGGAACCGTGGGATCCGGAAAACAGAAAATGCAATTGCAAGCATTGTATTTCAAACATATCCTTAGAACACCTCACACTAAGCTAGACATAGTGTCTTAAGGCAAATAAATTCCTTATCAAGTTAAGTAGATCATTCCTACTCACGCATAACTCACCTAGATCACACTTAAAGACGCTTGTAGATCTATCGTTTCACTTTAATCCATTACTCTTCCGCTCTCAAACTCACACATCATTTTTTACATGATCCCTCATATCTAAACGTTGGAAACCTTTTATAGCAAAATTGATCATAATCATCCTTACGTCAAAATTGGTCGAAATTGATCAAAATCTAATTTTTCCATCTTAAGCCTTTATGATATTCTCCAAAGAATTAATCTAAGTCACTATCTGATCTCTAGGATCATTTAGCTTCAATTAACACTCTCATCTTTAGTGTCATCCTTGTTCATTTATTGGTACTCATAAAAGTTCCAATTCCTTCCATAAAAGGCAATCATTAAGCTACATCACTCATTACCTTCAAGTACTTAAGCACCCCTTCATTTAAGACACTTAGGAGGACTGAAACACTCAAGATGTTATAGATCTTAGACTTTAGAAACATCATTTCTACTCCTTCATAGCTGCTGAGAGCCGGATCCCTAGGATTAGCCTAGACGGATCCCTCTGAGGAGGGAACGTGGGATCTGGATGACAATTTATGTCAACTCTAGCTAAATCAATCATTTCAAGCTCATCTTTCTAACTCAAACACTCCATCTCATCTTAAATAAGTTCCTAGATCAGTACAAACTCTGGAGTTGACTCTTGTGCATGTTAATCATCACATTCCAATGAATTTTAGTGGCTTAAGGATTAAATGCACTTGCCAAATCTCTTGCTTTATAAACCACATTTTTAGGACTCCCATAGTCATCACCTTCATCCTAATTTTCAGCACTTAAGACACCCTTACAAACTTCTTGAAATCATCTCATCATGAGAAAAACTCCAAGTAGTAACTTATTCACCAAAGAACCACCCAAGAAAATTGCTCGTGTTGTACACGAAATTTCTTCAACCGAATCATCTCCGGTCAAGCCAACTAATGCAAGGATCGCTCCTCAACCAATCAAACCAATCCCTAGAAGGATAGTACCCACAAAACTACCTATGCCAAACACCACCATACCTCCTTGGCCAAACAATATAATCTCCATTAAACCATCACCGCTGGTTCCTAGAGCTATATCTTTTACATCTCCACTATCATCACCACACCTCTACAATTTAGAGGATTTGCCTCCTAGGCCATCTCATCCTCCTCCGCCGACAACATTCTCCTCATTAGGAGGAATAATGATACAAAATCAAGGTGTTGAGTCAACATTAGCTCCGGCTTCCTTTTCGCCGTTTCTATCATATAATCCAATTTGGATTATGAGAAATCATCAAAGTCAACCACCCGACCATATGGAAGTTGACACTTCTCTACCACCACCATCATTCTTGGTCGAGCCATTCTCAAATGCGCCTCCACCAATCCCTCCGTCATTTGAGGCTCCACAAGCCGCTTCACTTGATCCTTCGCATCAAGCTATTTCATTTCTTCCACCACCACTATCTAACCATGACAAAGATTGTTATCATTGTCAACATGTTGAAAGTTTGATACATGAAGTATGAGAAGACCAACGTTTCATGTTCTATCACCTCCTCGAACGTTTCGACGAGATTAAACCTAAACAAACTTGAGCTAGAAGATTTTAGTGGTGTCCTAATATCAAGCGTTAGTTGGTCTAGAAATTCCTAGTCATGTATTTTTAGAGTCATGTATATCATAACTCTAGTTTTATTAAATGAAATTACGTGCTACTTGTTATATTTCTGAGTATATGATTATGTTATATAATACATATCTCACTTTGGTGATAACCTTATTTGTTATATCACTATTTGCTGAATTTATTCATCAGCCAGACGGATCCCTTTAATTTGCCTAGACAGATCCCTACTAGGAGGGAACCGTGGGATCCGTGATACAGTAAACTATTTTTCTACTAACTTGGACCACATTTGCAGGAAATTGTAAATTATACTTGCTTTGTAACCTTTGTTTTATAGTTATTCAATTTACACTTGAAGACTTAGACACCCTAAAGCTAGGGGAGCTTTGTGTCAAAGCGATACATTGCAAATTACTTGCAATATTAGGATTACATTTCTTGACATCCCTTTGCAAAATTGCAATCATCAAGGGAGAGCACATTCGTCACATAGACGAAATCTTTTGCAAATGTAGTTGCAAACAAACTAACTTAGTATTACTTTCTTGACGCCCTTACATAGGCATGGACTCGTCAAGGGGGAGTTAAGACGAGATCCTTTCGCGTTACTTACTCTCTGTTTCCTTTTATTTCCTTCACATGTTTTTTCCTAAAACAATGTGTTAGTTTACTTTCGAAGCTCTTTTTGTTTCGACAAAAGGGGGAGAAGAAAGTAAAAAATACAAATTCAAACTTTTACGAATTTTAGCTTTTCATTAAAATAATTTTATGTTTTGTCATCAACAAAAAGGGGGAGATTGTTAATACAAATAAGCCGTAAAAACGTTTATTTATATTTTACGATCTTCTAATGTTTTGTCGATAACAAACGTAAAATCATTTTAACGAAACAAATAAAATACGTAAATGCTTTGAACTAATAGTTTCTAACATATTCACCTTTTCACATAAAACACTAAAACAAGTATAAGTGATTTTATGATTTAATATTACATATGTACAACAACTAGTGTTTACATATTTGGGTAAAATATACACATAACTAGTATGTAGTATATTGGGTAATATAAATGGGTAGAAACTTAAGTATCATAACCCATTGGGCAAATACATTGAATGTAGTTGGGTACAACCCAAAGCCCATGACCCATGGAGCTTGACCCATAACCCATTGCATGACATCATGCTTATATCATACATGGATAATATCCATAACCCATGGTTTTGACCCATACCCATGTGACTAGGTGCATTGCACTCAAGAGATACATTGTATCTAGCTAAAGACCCATGGATCAACCCATGACCCATGACCCATAACCAAAATACCCATGGGTAAAGAGGAGTGTCCCACGGATCCCTAGCTTTACGCTAGACGGATCCCTTGTGGAAGGGATCCGCGGGATCCGGGGAATAGTATAATTTTTCCTCTATAAATAGTGAGCCATTTCTTCATTGTTTCTTACCCCTTTCTAACATACTTTCCCCTAGAGTTAAAAACTCTCTAACCTCAGATCCAAGAGATCTATGTTTGTAGTTTTGTTTTTGTGTGATCTTCTAGGTTCCTCTTAAAGGCAAGATCACCACCTTTGAAGTCGAGCAAGCTCAAGTCCATGAGTTGCCATGCTTCCTCATCATCAAGACTACTGAAGTCTTCTTGTTGATGATTGTTTTTCTTTTCCTAAGAAGTGTTGAAGACATTTGTGAAAGGTGTCTCAAGTGTCAAGACGAAGATATTAGTTAAGGGTATTTATCGTCCATATCATAAGCACTTGTGGTAGGTGCTTAGAAGTCAAGACTAGAAGCATTATTGAAGGGTACTTAGAAGTCAAGACACAAGACATTAGTGAAGGGTGTCTTGAAGATCTAGTTAAAGGCATTAGTGAAAGGTGCCTTAGATGTACATTCGATATGGTGTGTTTCGATGTACAAGATAGATTAGTACTAGATCCAAGGATATTGATATCCTTGATGATGTTGTAAAAAGGAGTGGGTCTCCTTTGGGATTAGTCGTTGGTGTAGTGTTGGGTAGTAGTTCCTCCATTGCAATAGAACTAGGTGCTTAGCCTAGTACCTAATAAAGGGTAGGTGACGTTGTGTAGGTGTGGTTCACCTTGGTGTGAAAGAACTAGGTACTTAGCCTAGTACCTTATAAAGGGTAGGCGACGTTGTGTAGGTGTGGTTCACCTTGGAGTGAAAGAACCCGGTGGTTAGCCTAGCACCGGAAAAAGGGTAGGCGACGTTGTGAAGGCTTCTCCGCCATATGGAGATTGGTGTAGTGTTTACGAACTCTCGAGTAGGTGACTCGGGGAGTGGAGTAGGGCAAGGAAGGTGTCCTTGTAGCTGAACCACTATAAATACCCGCGTTGTAGTTTTGTGCTTCTTACTCTTATCTTTTCATTACATACCTATATATGTTTGTTTATCAACATGCAACACACACATCCAAATAGATTGACATAAGTCGATCTAAATAGTTTAAAAGGAAGTTTTAATTGGCAAAACTATTCAACCCCCCTTCTAGTTTTCCACAACCATTACTCAATATTTGACTTTGTAAAGTCAATATTGCAAAACCATTACTCAATATTTGACTTTGTAAAGTCAGTATTGCAAAACCATTACTCAATATTTGTTTTGGAGTTTATTGATAATTTGATATGTTTTAGAAGTTTGACTTAACAAAGTCAAACTTCTAATGGTTTTGTGTTGTTTAAACTTCAACTAAGTTGTAGTATACGTAAGTTGGCAACTTGAGGGATCAATTGTGTATTCTAAAGTGATTATTGGGCGGGAGTTTTAAGTGTGACAATGGCAACCAAGACAAATTCAGGGACCGAGTGTGAAAAAAAGTACCTATTAGACCCTTGACCGTCTCTTATCGGGGACGCTTTTTACTTGTGCACACCAACCGATAAACCCATCCACCACTTTTTCAACACACAAACAATTTTCAATGGAAGATTTTCCCATTTTGAATGAACTCATGGAGATTGCTGGATCATCCAAGTTGAATGATCGTATGGCTGTGTGGTTTGAAGAAGAGGCTGCACAAGAAGGGATTTTGAAAAAGCTAGTTCTTCAGTGCATTGAACATCTGAAGAGAGGAATCATGAAGCGTAGGCAGCTAATCGAAGAGAACGAAGCTCTGGGACCTCGGGGAATAGTGCTTGACTGTTTGGATGCGCTGAGGAAAATCTAGTCCAGGCACACACACCAACTTGTTCAATTGATACAGATTGTTGGTCAAACTGATGAAGCTATTCGTTCCAATGAAGGTTTTGTTAAGAAAATGGCTGAACATAATGCCTGAATTTTGGGTTTTTCCTTGGGGGTAGATAAATGCGGTCTTTTGGGTGCTAGTTTTGGAAATATAGGTTGGTAAAAAGGGTATGTAAATTGGATCTTTTGTTTAGTTGTTGGTCTTGGTTTGATGTAGTTGTTTTTGATCTTTAACCGACTATATTAATGATAAAATATCATCTAAGTTTTATGTATTTAATATGTTCTTGTATTGTGATATTGGGTGTATTTTAGTCTAATTAGTATCAGCAAAACCAAACATCCCCTTGTATCAACAAAACCAAACAGCCCCTTTTATCAGCAAAAGTTAAATCAGCACAACCAAACACCCCCGTATCAGCAAAAGTAAAGGCAGTGGTTTAAAAATATTTGTTGAAAATGCAAATGCTTTGGCACTAAATCATAATGTATCACCAAACATCCCCTTGTATCAGCGAAACCAAACAGCCCCTTTTATTAGCAAAAGTTGTTACAGCAAAACCAAACACCCCCGTATCAGCAAAAGCAAAGGCAGTGGTTTAAAAATATGTGTTGAAAATACAAACGCTTTAGCACTAAATAATAATGTATTGACAATGGTGTATTGTTTAGGAAAAAATTGGTTTGGTGTTAGTGTTGACAGTGGGACTGAACACGTCCAATGTCTCAAATTGTAACATCTTCAATTTTGACTTACCCAAGTCAAACAACTTATGAAAGGCAAAAAATTAGTGTTTTGCTATTGTGGTATGACTTGGGTAAGTCAAATTTATTAAGCTAGTGCAAAACAATTTCAAGCATATACAATGCACAACCAAACACAATTACTTACATAAGAACCCAAATTTTTATTCATCGATTTCATGTTCTCAACAACTACAAAGTTTACTATCATCTAAACATACACTTAGCTAGACCCACAACTCTCCCTATCATCCTTTTCCTTCATTTCCTTCATTTCCTTAAGATATTTAAACAAAATTTCCAGATTTTTAATCCTTTCTCCCAAATCGTTAAACTTTGATAACACGATGTCAGCCTCTTCCTTCTCCTTCTTAACACCCAAATCCTTTTCATTTGGGCAGTCTTCTTTCCTCAACGAACTCAACAAAGCCTTCCCCTTATCGTTTTGTGCCATTATAGTTTTTTTTGCTTTGGGTAGAATGTGTGTTGATTGTATTTTAGGGTTGAATGTTGTGTGTTGCCGGTACAAATATGGGACAAAGTTAGGTTAGATTTTAACTATGTTGGGTCAAAATTATGAATGGTCTATTATACCCTCGAAGGAAATCCAGAAAATTAAAGTTGACTATGGCAATCCTGGTCGAGGGATGAGTTTGGCATTTAAATCCCAACTTTTGGACCTCCGGCAATGATATCGCCCAACTTTGTCCCATCGCGAAGCGTATGACCAAGTTTAGGGACCAACGGTGTATTTTAGTCGTATATATATATATATATATATATATATATATATATATATATATATATATATATATATATATATATATATATATATATATAAATATATATATATATATATATATATATATATATGTGTGTGTATAATTATAAAAGTTTAATTATATAAAACCGTAATCCGGTAATAACGCACATGGAATATAAACGAACTAAAACACTCAATAACATCATTATTTTCACAAGATCACAACGGAGAACATTTCACTTATGCGTAAGTGAGGATCTTTGATAAATATCAAACTAAGACAATGTAGCACGTAAATTAACTTAAAACGTTAAGCACGCACAACAACTTATTGAATTGGATAATTCAATGATCTATTGAATAAGTATATTTAATGCTCTATTATTTTGGTCGCGAACCAAAGGTTTATCATATTTTGAGACTCGCCATCTCATCATTTTTAGGCTTCGGTTTGGAACCTCCGCTACATTGTGCTTGACCTATTTGTGCTTGTTCATTTACATCAAGATGAGTTCATAGCCTCGCTTTTACTTTTATTTGCAAACCCCGCGAGGGAGATACATGCTCTAAATTAGAACACAAGGTTTTTCATAAATGTTCGCTTCTTGATTATTGAAATTGCCTAAGTATTTAGCCATAAGTCCCCTGTATCATGAACCATTAGTCACCGCGAGTGAACGCAGATATCATGAATAGTACTATGGGGAGTAACGACCCCGTCTTGCTTATAGGAAATAACCGGGGCACACCATATTTGAATTGAATTAGGTAATTGGCTAGTACCTCCTTTGGGGCAAACTTTACGTACACTGGTAATTCGGTGTATGCAGTTGAGTCTTGGTTGCATGAGATTAGCGCATAATAATCTGTGATTTTCCTTATGATATTGTTAGTCTACAATTATCATGTTCATATTCTCGTGTTCAACTTTAATTTAAACCTATGGATTTCACTCAACATTATTGTTGACCTTTTTAAGCATGTTATCTCAGGTAATCATTGAAGATTATGTTCGAGGCACGGAGTGGGCATATCAAGACCTTTCTTTGTGGTGTAAACATAAAGTTGTCATTTTTTTCAAACTCATGCTCTATATTTTAGGAAAACATTTGAACAATTTGGAATATTTTGTAACAACAATGAGCCATTTCTTCATTGTAACTCACCCCTTTTACACATACTTTCTCATAGTATTGTAAACTCTCTAACCTAAGATCCAAAGGATCTTTCTATGTAGTTTTGTGTTTTTAAAAAGTTGCCGTTTTTAAAGTTCCTTTCATCAACTACCTGATTATTGAATGACCCTAAACCGTAAAAATATCACCAAATGAAAAGTCATTGTATTACCTGTTCAACATCATTCCAGGGCCTGGGATACCTTGTCCCGTCTGCATAAAAAACGGGCATGCCATTTTGAAGAAGAATCTGAACAAAGTAACTAATAACCATCGCTCAGTTAGCTTTCTGAGGTCGCACATGCCACATGTAGTCAACCCATAGGTCTATATGCTGCGCATTTGCCGTAAATAAAATACCATTTTAAGAAATGGTAAAACTCAACCACACGGTAAAAAAAAGTGAATAAGACTATGTATATAAACTAACCTCCTCAGTTAGCCAACCTTTTCTAGCAGGGTCTAAGCAAACTAATCGACGCCAGAAATTTTGGTCTACAGTATAATCATCTGACCAAGGAAATTTACACCTTAGTCGCTCAGGATCACAAAGGAATTCTTCAATCTCATCAGTCAACCAAAGAGTTTCGACAGAATGAAACCATCTCCTTAGATCCTACAAAACAGCTTCAATTTATAAGTTTGACAGAGCAACATTGATAACCAAATATATTGACAAATTTGTAAAAAATATCACAATACCTCCACCCAAGGTTTAACTCTTTTAAGCTCCTCAGCAATAGTTGGGTCATTCATGTTAGGACCGTGTTTTTTTATTTTACGCCGTTTAACTTTCAGATTGTTTTGTGGCGAAAGAGGTTCAATGAGAATCCTCTTGTCGGGTGCTAACCGACTTAAAGCCTTTTTAAAATGTGACGAGTTCATAAACGCGCATCATTTTTTCTTATTCTCCTCCTCCAACTTCAACATGTCATCTTCTTTCAACCGCAACCTATTAGCCTCTTTCAGCCTTAAGATGTTGGCCTCTGCATTCTTCTTCTCTTCTTCCAACTGTAACCTTTCTTCCTCTGCCAACGCCAATCTCAATTCCTCTAAAAGGAGATACTCTTGCAACAGACTAAAGCTGATTACATGTGTATATAACGGCCATAAAACTAAATCCGAAGAAGAAAAATTAACCTGAGCAACGTCTACGTCAGATTCCGGCAAGTCGATCAATTTGAGATAAATGATGTTAAGTGAATCGGAAAATGCAGTCCTTGTGTTTGGAAAGTGTGACTCAAAATCCAGTTTGTCCTATAAAAAAATGCAGGAAATTTCTAAAATTAAACAATGGCAGCGAGAAATAAATACAGATTAGTTGAAAAGTATACCCGAAGACCGGCAGTTCTGTCATGTGCAAGAACCTGTGAAGGTTTAACTATTATAAAAATCCGCCAGGTCATGTTATAAAAAAGTGCGTCTACTATTCTTATATTATAATGAATATAACGAAAACCTGAATAATACACTCAAGTTTAAAAACTTGGCTATTCAGACCGGAAATTACATGATCCTTAAGGCTTTTTGTTCTGGAACTACTTCCACTCTTGCATTGATTGGAATTTACTTTCAAACCATTATTCGCACGTTGCCGTGACTTTTCCAGCTTCGAAAGATATGTATCGACAAGGCTGTGCTGGGCCCTGACCGGAGCTCTGGGAACGTAGTCATTGAATTTTTTTTGGCTATCTATCCACCATGCAGATTGGAACTCATGTATAGTAGGTCTCAGATCAGTAATTGTAGTTGACTCCTAAAGTTCAGTAATGGTACCAAAAAAAATATATGGTTTAGTTACTTAGTTTAATTAATATAAAGGCTTTCAATTAGAGATGGCAAAAAAACCCCGAATCCGATGGAGAATCCGATACCCGACCCCTTTTTGACCGGGGAATCCCCGGGTTGACCGGGTATGGGGATGGGGGTGGGGAATCCCCAATACTGAAAAGCGGGTATGGAGATGGTAATACACTCGAGTCCCCGAACCCGTCCCCGAATATCTTTTCAGTATAAATGCAATTGTATATCTTGTCAAATGATATCAATATATTAATACTAGTTGAATTATATATATTCAATAAGATGCCGTAATTTTTTTTTGAGTACCAAAATTGACTTATAAAATGGTCATAAAAGCAAGTATTTTTTTAACAGATTGTAATTAATATGTTATGAAATAGCATTTGGTAAATTTTATTCTTATGAAGTTGACAATATACGATTTACAAGTTGTGAAATGTATTGATATTGATATGTCTTTTAACTAACAAGTCTGCGACAGTTTTTTAAAATTTCATTACTTCGTCTCACCATTCTAGTTATACGTTATCGCCCGATTAGTAATGATGATTATATGTCATATTGATACAAATAATGTTTAGCCAACTTATCGTGATCATATAATAACACTAAGTACACATAATTCATTATTCAATAATTAGTTAGCTTTACTTTATAACAAACTAATAAGGTGTAGAGTGTAAATTTGCAGACTTTTGAAAACTTGGAAAATATGGCCTGTATTGGTCTATATGGCTGATCAAAACACATAAAAGGTTTACATATGTCAAGTTGTCAACTGTGTAACGGGGGGAAATCCCCGATTCCCCATTGGGGATCCCCGTTCCCCATCAGGGACGGATGGGGACTTATTTGTGAAACCCGACGGGGATGGGGACGGGGATGGTAATAGCTTTTGAACTTCGGGGATGGGGATGGGGATGGTATCGACCATTCCCCGCAAACTCGGCCCCGTTGCCATCTCTACTTTCAAATCATACATTACCAATGTTTCCTCGTGAGTTTGGGCTGCTAAGGAAATGGTCATTGTTGGGTTTATTGATTCGATGATACAAAACAATAAAGAATGAAACATCAAGGACTTAAAGTGACAAAGATGAAACTTACAAAAAGATGGAGGGACTTGCTTACAAAAGAAGATTTAATGTTTAGTCCTTTGTAGAGATTTGTAAACCCTAATCCTCTAGTATATATAAAGAGGACATGGGGTGTAGGTTTTATCAATTAAGTCTTCCATAATGTAGTCTAAAGGTGTGTGTGTGTCTAGGCGTCAAGTCCTCTAAGTGGACGCCTAGGATTTGTGTAGTTTAGCCTCAAGGATCTTTGATCCCTGTTACAAGTTTAGTGTAACCGTATTATACCGATAAAATAATATTTGAGGCTTGGAGTGATTATAAAGATAAACCTTGTGTCAATAACTATGCTTTGTTTTATTCCGCTGCGTACCAAGTTTATTGTCATTGTTATTGTTAACCCTAGAGGCTTAAAACGATCCATGGAGTCCTAACAAACTCCACAATTGGTATCAGAGCTCGGGGAGCTCGTTACCTAGGGATTCACAAGGTTTCTTGGCGAAAAAGAATGAAGAAAATCGAGTTTACGCAAAATTCGCAACTTTCTGCAGCACTGTTTTAAAAACGCGATAACTTTTTTGTTAACCGTTGGATCATGATGAAATTTTTGGTGGACGTTCTTTATATGCCCATCTAACTTTTCACCGGAGGGATTGTCGATCTGAGCTTTCAATAAAAAGTTATATGGTGTCGAAGTTTGCAGCTGTGTGGTTTTTGTTTCTGTTGTGATATACCAAATTCTACTTGGCGACAAAAGCAATGAAGGGTATTTATTAAACCTCGTACTACTTAATCAGTTTGGTTGATTTTATATTCCAGGTTTTGTCGTAAATTGAATATTAAATTGATCAATTGGTGCTATCAAGTGAAGCTATGATTGACTGTATTCATTAATTATCTCGTACCATGATTATTATTCTTGATAATATATTGATCTGGTCGGTGATATCTTCACTTTGGTTTCATGATTGCATAATGAGATATATTAAAAAGGTCGGAGTTGTTATTGGTTGCATGTTTCTACTGGTATCTCGACTCACGGTTACTGCTGCTCGACTACCGATGTTGTACGTTTTGATCGTAACCACGGCTAACATTCCTCGTAACCACTGACAAGCTTCTCAAAACCACTTCTAGTTATATCGAAACCACTGATAGCTTTACTTGTAACCACTGATGGGCTTCTCGAAAGTTTTATTTGCTGCTAGTGTTATTGGTACAAACGATGCTCCTAGCTGCTGCGTATATGAATAGTGTACATGCTTGAGTTTTCATGAAAGACGCTGCTAATATGTTTCTATTGCTACTTGTTCGTTGCTACTGCTTGTTGTTCAATGTTAAAATTGCTATGGTTCGTATTTATGCTACTATGATGGAGCATCATGGACGGTGGAAGGTAATTGGCTATTATTCACTTCGTACTGGATGAGGTCAGTGAGGTATATACCTTATTTTGGTTCTAAAATTACATTCTATCTAGTAAACTTAATATACCTCAAGAATGTGAGACGATGTGGAGTTAATATTGGAGTTTGACTTTGTTGACCACTATACTTATTATTTGTTCGACTAAGGGTGTATTGAATTGTTTAAATTCAATTTTGTGCTGCTTGATGAAATTATGTACGAACAAAGACATTGGAGTAGTAATTGTGGACGGTGGTCATACATTATGGTTAGTCATGCTTTTGATATTTTAAGGTAAGGTGTACGAGGAGATTTAGCACAATGATTGGATTTAAGAAGAAAAACATTCGAGTTTTAGTTTTGAGATTTTGTGGACAAAGAATGGTTTTAATTCTCATATGATTTTGGATTTGAGGGGAAGTTGTGCATGATAAGTGTTTTGGTTTTTAGAGACACACACACGGGAGATTGGTTCACACACACAAAGAGTTTGGTTTTTGGTTTTCGAATACGTTCTTAAAAGATATTAAAAGCTCGTATTTGGTTTTTATTGAAGAATTGATTACGAAGACAATTATTTATCACTTATTTGAAGATGAAGTGGAGTTTCTTGGATGCGTGTTCTTATTATATTTTTAAACGGCGGAATTGTTTAAAAGTAACTTGTTCGTGCTTCAATGATTGTGACGAAGAATTGACAAACACTTAAAGGAGTGACGTTATTGTGCTCAGTGATTATTGTCAAGAGATTGCGGTCTCCCTATACATAGGTTGTATATGTTCGATGTCATCTATAGTGCAAGACATAAGATGCAAATTTGGGTTATTCTACTTCTACATCAAGTTCGTTATATTTGGTTTTCTTCACAAGTGATCATTACAAGGAGCTTACAGATTTGAAGAATCATTTGATATTCATGCACCACTCAAGGGGAAGTTTCTATGGCTTATATTCTCTATTTGTTGATAACAAAAAGGGGAAGAAATATTGGAGCGGCATGGCATGGATTAAGGGGAAGACAAAGGAAGACAAGAATGTTTCATTCATGGTGAGATTTAATTATCTCAACTTCTGCTACTTCGTCTAGGGAAGTTCGTACAAGAACCGTGTTTGTTTTGTCATCATCAAATAGGGGAAGATTGTTGGGTTTATTGATTCGATGATACAAAACAATAAAGAATGAAACATCAAGGACTTAAAGTGGCAAAGATGAAACTTACAAAAAGATGGAGGGACTTGCTTGCAAAAGAAGATTTAATGTTTAGTCCTTTGTAGAGATTTGTAAACCCTAATCCTCTAGTATATAAAGAGGACATGGGGTGTAGGTTTTATCAATTAAGTCTTCCATAATGTAGTCTAAAGGTGTGTGTGTGTCTAGGCGTCAAGTCCTCTAAATGGACGCCTAGGATTTGTGTAGTTTAGCCTCAAGGATCTTTGATCCCTGTTACAAGTTTAGTGTAACCGTATTATACCGATAAAATAATATTTGAGGCTTGGAGTGATTATAAAGATAAACCTTGTGTCAATAACTATGCTTTGTTTTATTCCGCTGCGTACCAAGTTTATTGTCATTGTTATTGTTAACCCTAGAGGCTTAAAACGATCCATGGAGTCCTAACAAACTCCACAGTCTACCAGTCTTACCTACTGCTAGAACAATCTGGATTACTGCTACTGTATTGGTACTACTGCTAGTTGTTGTTAGGATCATCAACTTCTGACACTAAGTGGTAAACTACTGCTAGTGTATGACTTACAACTGCTTCCCACATACAACTACTGCTGGAGTTTGACGACTACTAGAGTTCTTTGTAACTGCTGCTTATGTTTTTAGATTGTAGTGATAAAAGAAAAAATCATCCAGAAACAGATAAGGATGCAACATTGGCTGATAAAGAGTTGAAAAACTACAGTTTGCATACGATCTTGTGCAAAATTAAAAATACTGCTTATCATTAAAAAACAATACATATTTAGATAAGACACCATTTTATAAGGGATTCGTAATTAAAGTCATAAACTGCAAGTGGAACTTAATACTGCAGTGCTGAAGACCAAGTAATAAAGGCCTTGATGTTACTACTGGTAGTGTTTAGTTACTGCTACTTTTCAATAAACAGTGCTGCTCAGGGTTACAAATGCATGTACGACGGGCACAAAAGTTTTACTCTAATTGTGTTAGGATGTATAGGATGGTGCACAACTATGCTGCTGCATAACCTTAGTTATAATTTCAAAGTTAAGGGATAAGGTCAACAACCAGCATTTATTAGGATGTTAATGCTTTTAAATGCGGTTAGGTAGAGGCTTTATTTTATAGTGAGATTTATACTTACAGTCATACACATATACACTGGTTTTACACATACATATTAGCAAAACCCTAATAAAAATGACTTCAAAAAAAGCTGGTGGGTTTTTGTTTCTATAAATATTATTTTGCTAATGCTAAGCTTATTTCAAGCATCTTTAAAGTGTTTGTTTATTTTACAGATATCATAACAATCTCTTCTGATTCAAGCATAAAAACGTCCTCAAGCTCTTCAAATACAATGCAGCCATGTAATCCATGGGATTCATACTCCCCAAACGTTGAAAGCTCTGAAAGTGATTCAAGCTCTATGTCCAGCTATTTGTCTAGCTACAACTCAAGTGACTATTCTGACAGACCCGATGTGGTAGCTAAGTAGCTTACCGCGAAAGTCTGTTGAAAAGGGCAACCTTTATGAGTTTTGAGGAAAAAACACCTTCAGTTTGTGATGCTCAAAGTCGGAACCTCCCAGGTAAAAGGATTCAGGTAATAGGACTTGCAAATAAACAAAATTGGGCTGATATTAAAGAGAAGAAATTTGACATAAATAAACTCTCGACAGTCGCAGGAGCGGCTGACAAAAGCAAAGGCAAAGGGAAAAGAAAAATGGCTTAAGTTTTATCTGTTTACCTTATCTAGTGGTTTGTTGATGTACTAAAAAACTTGAATGGTTGTTATTTGTTTAATCTATAATATGTGCACCTGGAATCTGTTGTGACTATTTGTGCAGATCTTTTTAGTATTTATGCATATGCCTTGACTTAGATAGGTGGAAATGGAACATCTAATTTTCTGTGTAGGTTTACTTTTTACCTATAAACAATAAATAAATAACCACAAGTTTAACAGGCTTACCTTTGAAAAAAGGTTCGAACGATCAGTTCTTTTAAAGATGGACTTCCTAGACCAGCCAAGTGCTCTTGGTATCACATTTGGATGTTTAATCCACCAAGCATGACATTTTTTAAAGGACTCAAGGATCCACACCTATATGAATAAAAAAAAGAAAAAAACATAAACTTTTAAATATAGAAATCAGTAAAAATGTTAAGTTGGAAAATGGATACCTGAAAACCAAACACAAAACCAGACAGTGTGTATGTCGGACAATGCTTTGGATCTTGCTTCAATCTTAAAAGGTGGTCATCCGTGTGCTTATCAAATACATTATTAAGTTGGTCGTATAAATGAGTCCAAATATGCTCACCCCATGGAAAAGCATTCGAATCATCTAGATTATCAACTAACCTCATCAGTGTATCATCCACCTCGCATGTCAACAAACGACCCATAAAGATCACCTCTAAGGCTAACAAAAGACAAAGACGTACAACGTCTTCATCAAATATATGTCGAAACCGCTCTTCATCCTTGATAACACCAATAACATCTAAGTTGGTTAGAATATCTTGCTTGTCAGGAAATACCCTGTTACGAAAATTGAGAGAACCAGATGTATACAACCTAAAACTTACAGATCCAAACCGCAGCCCGGTCATTAGACAAAACTCACGACGACCAAAATGTAAAGCATGTCTTTCAATGTAAAAAATGAAGGGCATATCATAATGAGAATCGTCAACTGTATGTTGTTTTCTTAGCATATAATCTATAATGTGTGTTTCATGTTCAAAAAACAAGAGATCAATCCATCTTCCAAAGCAGGTATTCCTAAACAAGATGCGGCGTTTTGCGTCTAACTTTTGCTTTATCAACCAAAAGTAATTCAGTTTACTCGTAATGATTAACTTAGCTTCATAGTCCTAAAAAGGTTCAACAAAAACCAAAAATTAATTCAGACCATAGAAGGAATATATAACAACGTCGTAAACAATAGCATAGCCATATCTGATGATGCATATAAACCAACTACCATAATATACGAGATTCAATGGCTGGAATTGGACCCATTTCAATCACTCCTTATTAGTCTACAAACTGTCACTAAATTTTTTAATGAACCAAGTAATGTTACATACTTAATTACGAATCATACATACATAAAAAAGAGCAATGGATTATAAAATGGAATTAACACCTATCTAACATAGGTATTAATCGAATAACAACAACGATTTATTATAACATATAACCAATTGGAAATAAATCATCTGTAATAAACAACGATAAAAATATTTACATACCATATTTGGCCACATTATTGAAAAAAAATTAATCAATCGAAGGTGGTTTGCTTGTTTGAAAAAAATGTCGTGAATTAAAAAAACTCGGTTGCAATCAACACTGTAGCTTTGTAGATGGGGACATAACTGACGTTACAAGGAAGAGAGGGACTGACGAAGAAGACGGTTTGATTTGTGAAAACAGTAACTAAGAATGTTTTTATGCGAGAAGCAAAAACAGAGAATGCGGAACACGACTGAGGAAGACGAGTGGGTATTAGATTTTGAATAAAAATGTATTGTACTTTCACTATTCAAATGTGTACTTTCTATGTAATGTAAAATGACGAAAAAACCCTTTTTAAAATATACGGTTGCCCAACGAATTTTAGTTGCCCAAAAAACAATACCTTACACATACGGGACACTTGTCACAATGTCGATGAGTTGCCCAATGACAGCGGTTGCCCTCGGTCCACTTTCATAAAGAAAAAAAAGTTGTCCGGAAAGTGATTAGCCTGAGGGCACTGGGGGCATTTGCCTCATTTTCCCTAAGTTGTACCTTATTAAATGTTTTGAACTAACCAAATACAATATGTTAGACTCGACGCAAGTTTAATATATTTGATTCGCGGTAAGTCTAATTATTCGATTTTCACATTTTAACTAATAACGAGATAATTAATTATACATTATCATCGAATACGGTTTTGTTTATTGTAAACTCTTATTAACTACGATAACAACTCGTGTTTTACAAAATACATGTTAGCTTTTATAAACTTGTCGGAAAATGTTATTTTGATAAGTCAACTTTTTAAAGTCATAATGGTTTGGGAACGTTAAATAAACAAATGCGTCATTTATAAAATACTACTTAATACACCTTATATGATGTACTTTAATTATAAACTTGTCTATGTACGAGCAACGATTGTGAAACCCTTATTAATTAAGCGATATGGAAACTTATCTTTTATTATAAACATATACGTTTGGGATTATGGGAAGCTACCGAAAGTTAACCTAATTATGTGTCATAAATAGGTGTCGTCATTTCCTAGTCTTTGACTAGCTTGAGTATTGTCAGTATTTCTTGGCTTTGTCGATGTCTTTTCCTTTTTGGGCGTGCGTTCTAATTAGTATGTTTCGACTATGTCGACGTCTCCTTCCCTTTCGCGTGAGTTGTACGTCGCGTCTATGTTTCTTACCACCACACGAAACGTTAAAACTAAACTTTTGAGATATTGATAATGGACTTTTGAAAGTAATGACACGAATAATCCACGAAAACTACGACACTTTATCTTCTATCGACTTCTTTATCGTATGAGCCGTATTTTAAGAATATTGTATACGCATTAGGTTGCGTCACTTCTATTCTATCGTACTCGTCGTACCTTCTTCTGGATGTTGTGGAGATTAGCTTTAGATGGCAGTCGTGTTAAGTGTGAATAGTGCATTTCTATGGCTAAGGTGAGTTTCATAGTCCTTCTTTTCAAAGGTTTTCATAACTATTTTGGGGGAGAATACATGCTGCTTTTAGCTAACCTTAATTGGATACGTGAACATTATTTGAGAATGACCGATGTTTGGAATATTTGAATTGTTGATTGAAACCTTATGTGTTGATGTGAGTGCAAACTACTTCTTGGACCTGCCACTACTCTTTGAATTGCTAATGTGTTGACTAGGAAAGGTTAGACATGTGATAGTTGTTGACTTAGACTAGGGTAGCATTCCTATGCTATAACGCGATGCCTAGCTAAGAATAAACCGACCTAGACCAGGGTAGCTTGTGTTCTAGGCCTTGCTACGACCATGCTGGCTAGAGTCGCTTGGGGCCCTACTGAGATCTCGATTGTGTTGTGGATTATTGTTGGATTGATTGATGATTGGTATGTTTATTATATATCTGCCTTAGTCACACATAGCAATTAAACTCTATCAGGCCCACTATTACTTTTGTAACTAAACTCTATGAACTCACCAGCGTAAGCTGACCTTTTTAGCATGTGTTCTCAGGTTTAAGGTGATAGCTCACTATTGGAAAGACGCTTGGCAAGGGGCATGGTCATAGGCGACTCTGATGAATAATCGGGACCGCTTTAATTATCTTTTGGGCCTATTTCCGCACTAATTTCTACATAATGAAAAATTAACGTTTTCAATAATGTATTTTATTCTAAATAACTGGAACAAAAACCATTCTTTGTACTTTATGTTGTGATACCAAGATAGGTTCGTATGCTTCCACTGGACCATATTTTGGGGTGTTACACGATATGGAATAAGTTGGCGCCTAGGAAAGTAAACATATTCGTATGGAGGACGCTAAAAGGAAGACTTCCGGTTCGTGTGGAGCTAGATAAAAGAGGCATTGACTTAGACTCGGTTCTTTGTCCTTGCTGTAACAACATCGTGGAAACTTGTGCTCAAAGCTTGGTCTCTTGCGACTTAGCGATGAGTATGTGAGAAAAAGTATTCAATTGGCGGAAGGTTGGGATCATTAATGCTTTCTCTATCGATGAATTCTTTTCATCTAACGGAGGTGTTAATGTTCCCAATGTTCTATCTCGTGTTTGGCAAGTGGTTATTTGGACTTCCGGTTACTTTATTTGGGAAGAAAGAAATGCACGTGTATACGATAAAAAAGTTTCAAGTACTAATAAGATTGTTCAAGATATCCAACTTAAAAGCTTCGAATAGATAGTAAGAATATCAAACAAATATAAAAAGTTAGATTGACAACAATTGTTACGGGAACCACTCAAGATTCGGCTACAACAAGGTTTGGAATATGTATGTTCGAGTTATACTATCTGCTGCAATTAATTCAGTGAGGAAATATTAGCTTTGGTCCAGTTAATTTGATGTGTCCAGTGGGTCAGCAGTACAAGTCTGCACCTTCTGTTATGTTAGTTGTTATTTACAGTATGTGAGTTTAAGTGTCATAGGATTATCATATTTATGTCACTCCTTTTTGGCCCATTTTGTTTTTCCACCTGTTTGTGTTATAAAATAGATGGTGGGATATGGTCAGTGAGTTAGTGATTTTGTTTTGTAAGTTATTGTGTGGTACTTGATGCATTGTTTTGGGTTCATGTAACGAGTCTTTGTTTCTCATTTATTGGTTAGGTTGTAAGCACCATATGTGGTGTTTTCTTTTTTCTTAGGTCCTTTCTTTTCAATGGTCTTGTTGAGGAGGAGGGACGTCTTTTCTTTTGTATTTTGTTCTTTGGTTCCTTTATTTAATGTTGCATTTTTTTAAAAAAATGTCATTTTCTTACAATTTAAGTGATATTTATGTATATTTTTATAATTCTCAATGACTTTAAAATATCATGTTTTATAAGTTCAGTAGCCCTAATAAACAAACAAAAGTTGTTCCAACTAGAATTTATTTTTTATTATTTTATTATTATTTTTTGAAAGTTTAGTAAAATACTAGCGGGTTAACCCGCGCGTTGCGGCGGGAGTGCGTTGCCCTCGATCATTTTATTTACGACCAGCGACTATCCTTGCTAGCAAGTGAGCGTTTGAGGCTGGTGATTCTATGCACGCACCCTTGATTCCAAGTAGGTTCAAGCATGCTGATAGTGATGCTAGTTGTGTCCCTCTTCCAACTGTGCCAACCTAGAACAAACAAATGTACAGTTTTCAGCACTTGGACAAAAATGATTTTGACTATCTGAGTATTTATATGATACCTTCAGGAGGCCAACAAAACAAATTATTAAATGATAAATATATATTACCCTATAATATGTTAAATGAGTTTTACAATGTGTATTCGATGAGGCTTTAGAAAAAAAAGTTTTTTTACTTGAAAATGGTTAAACCGTATCGAAATAAAAGTGATAAATTGACCCAAAATTAATTTAACTCAATATTACCTGATGCGTTACAGCGTCTCCTTCAAAGTGGTCCAGTTTCGGTATCTGTGGCCAGGATAAAGTCAGTCTGGTATAAATCAGAATGTGTTCCGACTTGTGAAAAGTTCTTAAAAGTTTTTCCTCCCGCATGACCAGCCTCCATGTCACTGTCGTCGTTATCGTTATGATATCTATTAGGATTAGATCTGCATAAAACATAAATCAACTGTCATCATGTTCAAAGACATAGTGACACAAACTACTAAAAAAGTAAGCAGTAAAAAACCAATAAACGGACTCGTTGTTTGTTTCAAGCGAATCCAAGAACCCCAGACAATCGTCAAAATGATATAATTTAGTCAAAATTGAGGCTCGAATCCGCAAATATACGAACGGTGCGAAACACCTGCCATGGCTGCAACCACATTCCTGGTGTGGCTGCCTTGCTAAGATACGGGCATCGGTAAAGTATGTTCCGAGAAAACATAAAAGCAGAAAACTATCATCATCACATGTTATTTAACTCACAACATCTAAATGTCTAAATTGTTTTTTTTTATCTTTTCATTTGACGGGTACTGCAAGAAGTTACATAAGTTGGAGTGAATTCCAAAAAACAAATAAAAAAATATAACTTGAGTGTTTAGCAAGTTACAAAATATTAGAGGCAGTAGAATCAGAAAACTAAGATACTTCAACAGTGGTTCAGATTACCTATTTGGAAAGGTAACAACACTGTTAAGTAACTTCATTCACAAATGATGCTTTTTCGAGCATGTTTTTCGTACACATTTTGATAACTAAGCTTTTACTTAAGAAAACATTTTCATCAAGAAAAAGCATACACATGAGTAAAAGGAAAAACATCATTAACGGTTAACGGGTCAAAATGGGTAGCTTTATGAACAGGGTCAGTTGAACTCAAACCTTTGGTCCAGACATGATTAGTTCTCTATAGATAATTAGTACGCCTAATATAATAAAACAAACATCATGTGGGCATGATCAAATGTAAAGGTGGCAATTTCGACCCATTTACTTATAAATGGGTCGATTTGGTTATCACCACTTATAATGGGTCAGGAAAAGAAAAGTATATCTCAATTTTCTAGGCCTTCCATATGCCCAAGACACTGCGGCTAAAACATAATTTATTGCATTTTTCTATGCTCACACTGTTTCCATATTTCAATGAAGTTCGTTGGAATCTTTGGCTAAGAAATCTGCTAACACTTGTATTACAATAATTTAACGGCTTAAGAGATTAGTTTGGGTGACTTTCTATCACTTTTGGCCCAGAAAGCTCTTTGGGAGACGTTGTATCAGTTTTGGCCCAAAAAGCTCTTTCCTTTCTTACCTGAAAGTTTTTTTTCTTTTTATTTTACTTATTTGACCTATTTAGGATCTGAAGTTCACAAATTGAACCATTTATAAGTAAATCTGCTTTCTTCATAAAATCTGTATTTTCATAAAATCTGTATTTTCAAGCTCTTATAAAGTCATTTTACACTTCTAAGGAGTAGCCTAAGAGCTTGAAAGAAGTGTAAAATGACTTTATAATTTCAGGAAAGTGGATGAATAGAAACATACTTTTTTGGCATCACCAAGACCGTCGCTGCTTTCAGGACCATTAACGGCCAAAGGGGCTGATGTTTCTGGTTCTGGCTATGGCTTTGTTGTCCTTGGTTTGTGCATATAAATGTTTGGAGGGGCACACCTTGAAAGCAACAATCATAGCAAAATCAGCAAACTACGTTATTATAAATCCGTTATTGGCAAAGACGAAATGGAACTATATTGCTAAAACTATACAAAATGCAAATACCCAATGATAAATATTCGCCTACCTTAATTTAGTTTTTTATATTTCTTTTCCTAATGCGTGCTATTTCCTAAGCACGCTATTTCATGAACCTGTGAGCTTCTATTCTTTTCCTATTTGCTATTTGATATGTTTCTGGATGGTGTCTAAAATCAATATAGCTGGAAAACAGGCACTTAAATGTTTTTTGTTTACAGAATATACAAAGGATTATTCGGATTTCGGATGTAACATTTAATAGCTGTCATGGAGAATATATATGTAATAATAACATGAGTAAGGTGTGATCCACCTATTAGACTACTGACCCGTCCTCCAGGTGCATCTTTTCCAGCACCATACGATGGCACTGGTTCAAAGGGCGGACACTCTCCTTGATCCTGCTGACATAAATAAATTTAAAGAGCCTTATTCACTTTTTGAATCATTTGAGTTAGATAGCAGTAGTGCCTGAATATTAAGCTTATAGGACAGCAAGATTAGCTTATTGGTGAAATAATGATTTAAGTCAACATGCTAAACCCTACTGAGTCTGTTTTTAGTGTCCAAAAATAGCTTAAATCAGTTTTAGTCCAATTCAGTAGTCATTTGCATTTTTATAAAAAGTCAAAAGGGGATTAAGTTTTTAAGTATGTCTTACCTGTCTACTTTCAAGTTTATTGTTTAGCTTATTTAATCTTGCAAAAAATAAAAAAAAATAAAAAATAGAAACTTCAATATCAGTTTTATTTGCATGTTTAGTTTTAAAAATTATAAAAATCCTTTGAGACTTAAACTGTAGCTAGAAGTAGGAGGATCGGGGAAGTATCTGATAAGTGTTATTGTAACAGTGGTGGATCTAGGTAATTCATAAGCTCATAGAAAGCTTGTAAAAGCTCCTCATAAGCTAGGTATAAGGGCGAAAGTGTATCAGGTACGTGAATTTCGAGAATCCATAAGTTCAAAAGCTAATTCCCACAGTAGCTTATTTAGAATTTCCCTCAAAAGTCACCTGCAGGCCTGCTAAGTTAAACTATGACCTGTCAGATTGCTTTTCGATTTTCAAGACTTATTTGAGCTTATTTTTGGTACCTTTGTGACTATTTGAGTTTAAATGTATACCTGTAATAGCTTTTGGTTTTTGGCTCTTTTAGTTTGCTTAAACTGAGATTATTTAGAGTAAGCAAAGAGGGTGTTATCCTTTGCTAATTTGAGCTACTGTTTAGCTTATTTCCCCTTCAACAGCTTATTTTCCAAAGTTTTATACAAAGTTTTCAATAAAATCTTTCATCAGCTTATTTTAGTATTTACTTGAGATAAGAGACACTTACCACCTTTGTTAGGGTGTGGACCGCCTTTCTTGAGCCCGCCGGAATCCTTGCTACACCGACGCCTCTGCTTCCCATCATGTATAAGAAACCCATTCTTTTTTGTAGGTCTGATCGAATGAGACCCACAAACAATTTTCAAAACGAATTAGTAAAACGCAATCTTTCATTCAATCGTTTTTATGTAAAAATAAAACCCCAAAAGTAATTTACCTTAAATTTAGATAACGGATTTGCAATCGAGATTCTTTCAGGAAAAGTGAAAGCTTTGGTTTCGTGTGTATGTGTCTTTTTCTGCGGATGAAGGACATAGGATGGGTGGTCAGAAGTAAGTTTTGATCATAAATCTTACCTATGATTAGGCCGATCTATGTGGTTATTTTCTTTTGTGTGTTTTGGTGTAGAAGGTTCAAGAGGAGCTTTAAAGGGAGAAAGTCGGTGTGGAAAGATTTTTTGTTTAGGTTGGATAACAGAGATGATGGAAGGATCAGGATATAACAGAGGAATATACAACCGACATACATGCACTGTTCATGCCATGTACTGTTCATGCACTCCTACAGTAATCATTTACCTGACCATTCATCTGCTGCCAAGTCGATTAATTGTGACTAATGACACTCAGCCAACCAATAGGAAAGAAGATTAGCATTCTAAATGGCTTGCTTTGGTTAACCCACAAAATGCCTTTTAGTATATATAATAATAATAACTTAAAAACTCAAAAACATTGAAAATATCATATGTATAGAAAAAAAAAAAGACTTAACATGAAAGCAATACATAGCTGTATCTCAAAAGCCGCTTATCTCTCTCTTTCACTCACACACACACCCACACTCTCTCTTTCTATTTAGTCAGTAAATGTAGGCTGCTACTAAAATAATTCCAACCCCAGTTTCTAGGGCTCCATAAAAAATTTAGGGAAAAACCCATTACACCAAATTAGATTCCAATTTGAAAACCAAAGTGAAATTAAGTCAAAATTAACAACACCCAGAAAGTCAAATGAGTGCATCAAGGTTTATAAAATGTGTCACAGTTGGAGATGGAGCTGTTGGCAAGACTTGTATGCTTATTTCTTACACCAGCAACACTTTTCCCACTGTTAGTAAACTTCTAATCTTTTTTATTTATTGATAAAAAAGTTGCTTATTTCTTATTGGGTTTTGAAATAAATAAATTAATTCAAGATTTTTTATTTTATTTTATTATTATTATTTTTTTAAATTATGTTACTTGACCCACTTTGTAATTTGATTTGTATTTGTATTAAAAGATTCAAATTGATGATAGAAAAAACTTATCCTTTTTTTTTTTTATTGTTTTAATAAAAAAAATTCAACTAACATTTTTTTTTTAAAATAATTTTGTGTAAAAAGTTTTGTAATTTGAGTTATGAAGTTTAATGCTGATGTCATTTTTGAATTTGAGTATTGTTAGTTTGATGAGGATTAAATGATTGGGCATGTTAGATAGCACCTACTTTGCCGTTTGTAGATGCAACTTGTTGGAAGTAAGTACAGATAAGGCATAGCCAGCTATTACAATTTGGTGGTATAGGCTGACCGCGTGTGTGGAATATTTCTAGAAGGCGGTCCAGTTTAATCATCATGAATCTAGCTGCACTGAATTAACTCTCTTGGCCCTTGGTAGGAATGTAGGATCATGGTCGTTGTTAGGAAGATTAGGCTCCGTGTTTACAATTCCGCTCATCGTAGGATTCATATATAAGCGACGATGACAAAGTGACTTGAAATTACGATAACAAGTTCTTAGGGGCAACGGAGTACAAAAGTTGATTTGGAGAAGCAAGGTTTAATTATTATATTGATTGTGAAATGCTTAAATATCTAATTAGATTTTTCTTTCCTTTTTTTTTGGTAACCATGATTTCCGACCTTTTGGCCGACTAATTAGATAATTTGTAATGTTGCAATAGTCACTTTGAAAGCACACATCCAAACACCTCTTGGGTTGACAGTAGTTAATAAAAAGTATATAACGTAGATGTTATGGTTTGGACTTTGGAGTTGTAAACCATAAAAGAGATGTCTTGACTGAAGGTATTCCGATCCATGTGAAAGGATTCTCCCTTTATTATAACTATTTTTATTGAATCTTTTGTTAGTTAGTATTTTTGGGCGGGCATTGGATCCACCGTACACGGACCACGGGTAAGTGGGTGTAAGGCTGGGGGAGATGTGGATTGTAGATGGTCTCTTTGAGACTTTTTTTTGGGAGGACAGTCTATATTAAAGGGTGGCCCTGAGATCCATTATCCTAAGTGAACTTTCTTTCTGGTGAAGGAAACAAGAGGAAGATTGTTTTCTTTTCCTGTTAGGTTCTACTCACATGATATTGGACACTTCGTTTACACAGCGAAAACGTTAAATGACCTAAATGTCTTCCTTTGATTAATGGTTAGGACTTCAGTGAATGCTGACTAGTCTTTCGTTGTAACAAGTAAGATTCCGAAGGGATAAGGGCCTTCTAAATAGGTATCTTACAGGTCTATGTATGATAACAGGATTATGTGCCAACGGTTTTCGACAATTTTAGTGCAAATGTGGTGGTAGATGGGAGCACCGTTAATCTTGGGCTGTGGGATACTGCAGGTTAATTACGCACTTGGTTATACGTCTAATATATGTCGGTTTACACTAAATTTTTTCTGCTAAAACTGCGTTATTGTTGTTAACAGGGCAAGAAGATTACAATAGATTGAGACCTTTGAGCTATCGTGGTGCTGATGTCTTCATACTTGCTTTCTCTCTCATCAGCAAGGCCAGCTATGAGAACGTCTCCAAAAAGGTGATTCCGACTTTATTGAAAGCCGTTTTGATCATATTGTTAAATTGATTAATCATTTTGTTTATCGATACAACACCATTTTGTTTATAACAAATGAGCTAATGTAACTGTATTAAGAGTCAAGAAAAGTAATCCGTAGCTTGCTTGTAATGTCATTACTCATTACTTTTGGCTTGAGTTTGACTTGCTTATCATGTATTATAGGTACATCTTTACTATAATAATTCAGTTTCCATTTTAATGAAAAGCATTTAAAAAATCATTTCAATGCTTTAGCAGTTCAGCTTGGTTAGTAAAAGTGGATTTGATTAGTATTATGCCGGTTCGTGGTTCTGTCCGAACTCTATTTTGAAATTTCTGGTTTGTAGATTTGACTTAAAAATGATATCATATGGTTCTTGGTACAAAATGTTACATGAAGTTTTTTTTTACTAAGATGGATGCAGCCATTCAGTTCGTTATTGAATATACAAGATTAGAGTGAAACTTTATCTCGCTTGTTTTGGCATCTGAGTCTGTTTTTCATGCATTATTTTAGTGTAAAAATTAATTGATATAATTTTATCTTTGTTGTAATATACAGTGGATCCCTGAATTGAGGCATTATGCGCCCGGTGTTCCAATAATCCTTGTTGGAACAAAGCTTGGTAAGATTTTTTCAACCTTCATTACAGACATTCACATTATTGCGATTACTATCTGTTAGTTAAAAGTAGTGAGCTCATTTTGATCTACGAGAAGTACAATTAGATGCCTTTGAAGATCAATTCGTGCATGGCGTCCACATATGAATGGAGGCTAGATTACATATATATGACTCTACAATTCTTGAAATTTGTTATGTTTGTAATGTTCAAGATTTAATGATGTCACAACACCATTGTGGTGTAATATATTTATTTATTTATTTTTTATTTTTAAAAATTTTTATATTTGAAACCAAACAACCATCTAGGCTAGACACCGATGGTCATTTTTACTCTATATTTTGCAGTCTCTGTCAGGTTATTTCAAATATATATGACACTAAGAGCTTTTCTTGCAGATCTTCGGGATGATAAACAATTCTTGACTGACCATCCTGGTGCAGTTCCAATTACAACGGCTCAGGTACACTTCGCATTCAATCCTGTTCTACACTTTGACTTGCATGAAAAGTGACACTTAAGCTTTAGCTGTAATCTAGCTTTTGAGGTATCCCATAGGACAGACAACTGTTAAGAGGACATTTGCATCCAATTAGTGAGCATTACATGTTATATGTGTTATCTGTACAACATACTTAAAAAATCTCATGTTGTTTGGCTTCATATGGTGCACACATGTTTAAATAGGTTATAATGTATCTAGAAATGATTTGTACCCAAAGATGCTAATGTCCAATCATTTCTGAAATTCGAGACTTCACTGTTTATTACTCCGTATTATGGAAATAGTCTTTAAGATGTCCCAAAAGGATAAATAGTGTATAGACAATTGTTGATGCAACCCTTGTCTACATCCACTGGTGGGTCCTGCATGATATGTTAGGGGAGGTCTCAAGTTCGAGTCCCACCCTGGACTTTTACCCCTTCAGGCGGTAAAGGAGGAACAAGCGGGTCTCAGGGTCTGCTCAACTGGATATTACTGCTGGACGTGAACCACTAACAACTAACAAGCTGGTCAAAAAAAAAAAAAAAGCACTATCATTCTATGGAATTACTTTGAATACAGCATAGTGGTACTAAAAATGATTTTATTCTTATACTTGCACAGGGAGAGGAACTGAAGAAGCTAATTGGCGCCCCTGCGTACATAGAATGCAGTTCAAAGACACAGCAGGTGATGTTTTATTTCTACATATCTTAATCTTAATCTTAATCTTATCTTATCTTATCTTAATCTTATCTTATCTTATCTTAATCTTATCTTAATCTTAATCTTATCTTAACTATATATAAAGCATTTAGGACTTTTATTTTTAGAAGTCTTAAAAATTTTAAGCTTACACACTTGCTATTATTAGTAATTTTTGAAATTAAAACTTTAAAAACACACTAATTGCACATTAAACTATGACATTAAATTGGATGCATGTTACAATAATAAAATATAACTAATATAATGAATTTAATATGTCCCGATCTTGACTAGTCCTGAACGTCCCGAAACCGAACCGAACTCAATCGGGTCGGGATTTGGTTTTGGTTTTCCGGCTAGTAGGTTTCAGGACTAGTCGGGATCGGGTCGGTTCGGGCCGAAAACCGAAAAACAACAAACAAAACCGAGAAAACCGACCGATCCCGAACCGTCCCAACTGTCCCGAAACCGAACCGAGCTCAATCGGGTTGGGATTCGGTTTTGGTTTTCCGGCTAGTCGGGATCGGGTCGGTTCCGGCCCGATGCTCACCCCTAGGCCATAGGGGGCACCTAGTCAGACTTTTTTGCATAATTGAAAATTTTACACATTTACCCTCTTACCCTGCTCCCGCGGGATTGGGTCTGTTGTAAAAATTTACACATCTGTTTCTGAATATTCTTTGGAATTTTCTAAATGAAAATTGCTTATTACGAGTAAACATGCATTCATACGTGCGTCTGCTGCCTATGCGTATGTTTGTTAGGATAATATGCTTCCGTTATCTCCTAAAAATGAAATATATCACTTGATTTTCTACTATTAGTTGAATCTATATAATAACCTCGAATAGCAACAACTTAATGAAAAACTAGGTCATGTTACCTTGAAACTTTCTAAAAAGTAGAAAATATTACTATGATATACTGGGAATGAAAGTTGTCATTTTGAATGGGACCTCAATAGTCATATGGTAGAAGGGTATGCTCAAATAGTGACTAATGGGCAACAGAGGATTACTATAATCTTGAAACTTTGCCCAGAAATGGATTTTTGCAGTTTTCACGGGATGCCTAGAAAGAGTAATCACGCTATGCTAGTATGAACAGAGGATATCCCAAAATGGAAACTGTTGCAAAGTAGATTGTTTCTAATCCTGCGTGAGAAATTCAATTTATGAAATTCACCAAAACCTTCCCATGTTTATTGCAGAATGTGAAGGCTGTTTTTGATGCAGCCATAAAAGTGGTTCTGCAGCCTCCGAAGCAAAAGAAGAAAAAGAAGCGAAAGGGTCAAAAAGCATGTTCAATCCTATAACTTCTGCACAAGAATTTATTCTGATTGAACAGAAACCGAGAAGAATGTTGGCTTTTCATTACTGGATACTGAAGTGCTGATTAGCTTTTATATACCTTTAGATGAATTGCTCACTTTCATTGTGTTTGTGTAAGCTCATATATGTAATTCTTTAACACTGAATAGTTGAGACTTGATGATACTTGACTAATATGTAATATGGATATATCTAGTAATGTGGAAAGATGTTGATTTTACGATGGTTGAAAATGAAACTACATCTGAACGGTTATTGCATGCTTACTCCACAATGTACCACAAGTAGGGGTGTCATTCGACCCGACCCGAACCGGGTCGGGTCGATCGGGTTCAAAAATATATTCGGGTCAATCGGGTCAACCCGAATTGACCCGAGTTCTAAACAAGGTCGGGTTCGGGTATGTTTTTTAGCCTTGACCCGACCCGAGCCTGGCTCAACAACACTTTTACAATGTAAAATACTCAGGTTGACCCCGAACCCGAATTGACCCAACCCGAGTTGACCCGAGTTCTAAACAAGGTCGAGTTCGGGTATGTTTTTTAAGGCTTGACCCGAGTTGACCCGACCCGAATTGACCTGAACCCGACCGGGTCAACCCGAATAACACCCCTAACCCCAAGTATATTAGTGTCTAATTTATACCCCTTGTGAAGCAGCGTTGATTTAGCCAAACTAGAAGCATTAATTACAAAACAAACGAGGGACCCAAACGCTTGATCGGTAGGTAAGCAATGTGTCAACTTTTTACCTGCTTACAGAACTAGATTTACCTCTGACAAATACGCCGTCGTCAATCTTCTAATTGTAGGACAATTAATCTGATCGACATAAGAGCGACCCCATATATCTTCAGGTAATGAATAGAAAATCCTTAAACCTAGTATGGCTTTAAGATACCTAGGAACACAAAATCTTACAATGACATGTACGAGCAAGCATGTACCAACTCAGGAAACTTAGTGAAAATGATATATGTGGTATAGTAACTCAGTAAGTGTTTTAGGTTGCTTAGCTTCGTAACTAGCCTTTTTTGCGCCACCCTGAGGTCATTTATAAGACACCCATTTTCAACAACAATATCTTTCTGATAAGCATCATACTTTCCTTAGCCACAATTCGTAAGCATAGATGCATATCAAGGACATAATTTCGTTGAGAGTAAATTTTTTTTTCGAGGATTAACAAACAAAAAATTATGTTTTTCTTTGATCTAATTAGCTTAGCTTATATATAGTGTTTGAACTAAATACTGGCCGGTTACGGGCGGGGACATCTTTGCCACCAAATAGCACAAGGTCTCGGGTTCGAGCCCGGACACCCCCATAGCCACAACCGCTGAGCGCCTCCCACATTATGGATAGGGAGCCGAGAATGAGCTGCTTTGAGTTACCGGTTATCAACCTTTCGCTACAAAAAAAAAAAAAAAAAAAAAAAAAAAGAAAAAAAAAAAATGAAAAAAAAGGATGTTTTGTTTGATTAAAGAGCGCAAGTCATCTCTGACCATTGCTGGCTCCATATTTTTAGCCCAATAAGATTCATTTCAAACAACTTTCTACATTAGACAATTCACCATTCGATTATGATCTTTAAACCATGAAGGTTTTGGATGATCTCAATGTATTTTCCCCAATGATCACACTAGAGTTTGAATTTTGCTTACTAGCCTGTCTTAAATAACTTGCTCTGCATTGCCAAATCACATGGTTTTGTTTGTTGGTTAGATATTTGATAGATGAGAAAAGCTGGGAGTTCTTGTGTAAGAAGGCGATCCTAGGAGATTCTTGCCTTTAATGGCTTTTTGGATTAGGATTGAGAAGGAAATTGCATTGGACTGTTATTGATTGTCGTTTGAGAGAGAGAGAGGAAAAAAAAAAAAAAAAAAAAAAGTTGCACTAAATTCTTAGGGAATTAGCCAAAATCTGATTTTTAGATATTGAATCTTTGTTTACTACAACTTCTTTTACTTAAACTCGTGCAATCGATAACCCTTCTTTGCAACTACCATTTCATTCTATGTTCAATAAGGCATTCAGGACAAGCATTTCCTTGAAAATCCTTCGTGCGCACAAACTCTCATTATCTTTCATCAATCAATGTCGTAACCAATGAATGTAATCATGTGGTTTTGCTTGCAGAGTTGCAGAGCAAGATTTTTTTGGGGGAGTTGTGAGCAAAATTCGAGACTTCTAGCGTGATTGTTGGGGGGAAAATAGTTTAAGGTCACATCAAGCCCGTGGAGCCACTAAGTTCTAAATCTGATTAATCAAAATCTAAATATTACTTGTTCATAAGAGTGCACAGTAAAGATGATTTTTGGTCTGCCATTCGCACCAATAACGGACAAACGGCGTGCCAAACTGCACCGTTCCGTCCGCCGTTGGTTCCCTAGCCATTCCATCAACATTTCGGTACTTTTTTTTTTGTTGAGTGAATGGGTATTTTTGATGAAGTGTTTTGTGGGACGTACAAAGTGTTATTGTTTTTTTTTGTTAGGGAAGGTATTTAGTTATTGGTGTGTTAGTTGCGAGAGTAGTGATATAACACTGAGGTAGCAAACGAATAAGATGTTATGCTATATTTCTATTCGTAATGCTTGTACCAAGCACTCTAAGTCCTTTGTTTAACATTTTTTTTTCTAAGGTTTGAACATTCATGTATGCAAGAATTTGAATTAACAAATCCGGAATTCACATGCTTGAGATATAACTACCCATGGATGACATGTAAATGACTCACAATGTAAGGATCACTTCAATACTTTGGCAGCTACACGAGACTTGCATAACCGATAGGATTAATGGCATATAATAACAACGAACTTTCTCAAATGTTCACATATTAGTTATGAACCCAATAAAATATCACAATACCCATCAAACTTTGTTTGTTTTGTGTTGATATCAACAAAAACCCGTTTTTACTTTCAAAATCCACGTCAGCGACAAATGTACATGTCACGTCATAAATTTGTACCATTATGATCCACGTCAGATTGAGTTCATGTCTGATAAGTGAACATCCGACAAAGTTTGATAGGTATTTTGAAACATTTGACAAAGTTTGATGGGTATTTTGATACAGCTAACTTCACGTAACTTTTAAAATATGCAAAAGCAATATTAACCCTATGTATCGTTTTATTTTATCAGCTATGTGAGTTATTGTATATTTTAACGTGAGACCTACAAAATCGATTTATCAATGTATGTGGTCCACTTGTACCTAGATAGTAAACAAGTGGGAGTCTTAGTTCAAAATATACATGTTAGTTGATTTAATTTAGCATGTTCATTGTTTTAGTTGGTTATTTTTATTATTTTTATTATTTGTTTATTTATTGTTTGACAGTTGTAAGCAAAAGGTAATTTTTGAATAGAAAATAAACCGGACTAAAAAATAGTGAAATTTAATTAATTATAAACTTTAATTTGTGGAATCTTATGTGTCATTAAGAGGTTGGCCTTACATGCCGTAATACGGTAAATGCATCCTCGCGACAAGATTAGCAAATTGAAGGTTTATAATATGTTTTTAAGAGTTAAATCTTAAACTTTTATTCGATTGATGTTTATTATACCAATAGTTAGAAAGGCTCTTCCATTATTGACAAACTATAAGAGAGGTATAAGGAGGTTGACATGTATTTGCACCTAAAGAAGATGGTTTTTAATAAGCTTCGCGTTGTGCGTCAATATGGAGTTACCTACGACTATTTTATGCATAAAAACATCTTAAGGGTGAATTGACCTTAATTTCACGTGCCACTTTGTGGTAATTATCCGAATAACTTGAGTTTTTCGACTCATGCAGTAGTACTATATAGTGGGCGATAATTAAATGTAATTATTTGATTAGTTTATCCAATACCTCGATTAAAACTTTGTTGATTTAATTTTAGTGAAAGAAACTAATGAGTAAAGTTTTGTTAAAACATATGATACGAAGATGTGTGCATGCTTCTTCGTACATATTTTGATTACACACATCAAAATTAGTACCCTTTAAATTTAAGTTTATGCCATCAAATTAAAGAAAAACTTGCAATTGCAATTTCAGTTATGTTAGAATTAGCTAGATTGCAATCCCAAGATAAATCTCCACGCTGCATGAGACGTAGCTGGAAGAAATTTACAAAATTTTAAATTAGACAACTTAATTGAGTTAGATGGTGAGATCTAGTAACCCAAGGCATAAGATGGGATGAAACATGTTTACTTTGCACATAGTGTGGAAATTAGTAAATCCCATAATGATCTAGGAATTGCACCATGATTGGCAATTATTGTTCGACAATTACCTTGTTGAATACTTTCATTACTAGCAAATGAATTGATGTAATGGAATTATGTCAATTTGGATCATAGCTTTAAGAAAATTATATGGTTTATATGAATATTTACCAAGGGTATTTAATTTTTTGAAAGGTTGAATTATCAAAAGTACTAACTTTTGAACTTTTTTTTTCTGTAGAATGGCTCAACCTGATAACCACACACTAAGTTCTTCTTTCAAATCTATGTTTGATCGAGAAAAATTGACTGGCAATAATTTCAATGATTGGTATAGGCAGCTGCAGATTGTCCTGCGAGGGGCTAAAAGACTAGATTATGTGAATCAACCTATTCCTCCTGCTCCTCCTGCTGACTCAACTATTGAAGTGTTATCAGCTTGGACTATTGATTATGATATACACAATAAAGTTGCGTGTCTTATGATTGGAAGTATGATTCCTTTATTGCAAAATCAATTTGAAAATTATTCTCCCATAGATATGCTCAATGAACTCAGACATATATTTGAGAAGCCGACAACTGTAAAACTGTATGATCTTATTGATTCTCTACACAACTGCAAACAGGGGGGGGGGGGGGGCGGTAAATCCGTGAGTGCTCATGTCCTTGAAATGAAAATTTACTTGGACCAACTTGAGCGTCTCAACTATCATTACCCACAGGACGTATGTGTTGGCCTGATCAACAGATCCCTTAACTAGGAGTTTGGTGGTTTTGTGCATAATTTTAACATGCATTGCACGGGGAAGACAATTAGTGAGTTGCATGCAATGCTAATTGATTATGATAAGGGATTACCGAAAAAGGCATCTACACCTCAGGTACTAACAATACAAGGTGGTAGGATTCATAAGCAAAAACCGCAAGCGAACAAGGGGAAGGGAAAAGGTAAGGGTAAAGGTAAGCAGCAGGTTATGGCTTATCAACCCAATCTTAAAAGGAACCCTCCTAAGAAGAAAGATCATCCTGGAAAGAAGATGGCTTGCCACCACTGCACCGAGGTAGGACAATGGAAGAAAAACTGTCCACTTTGCCTCTTAGAGTTTCGAGAAAAGAAGAACAAGAATGCTGGACATGTTGCCAGCACTTCAAGTATCTTCATAATAGAATTATTTACTTTTCCTCATAAAATAATTTCCTGGGTGTATGACACTAGATGTGTGATGCAGGTTTTACTGATCAGGTTTTAATATTTATATTGTCTCGTTATACCTATGGTCTACCCTAATGCACTAACGGGCAGTGTACCCGGTCGTGTGTAGTGTAGTATTCGGTAAAACCGAGGTCGTCCCAAGAACTATGTGTGCGGATTTTAACTAAGTCTATGTGTCACAAATTTTAAGGTGGAAATGATTAATTAATAACTAAAGACAAGAAAATAAAATAAAGAAAGAAAATAAAGGCGAAGTTTGTGATCAATAGAAGAGAAGTGTGCTAACCTAGTTAATCTTCCTATCATGTTAAGTTCACATTTAATTACTTCCAATTGCTTCAAGTGGGGGTAAAAGTCGCTAGGACAACATTTGGTCAGTTCGTCCTAACCTATCAGCAAAGGTTTCCACCGGAGATCATCGGGTGACCCCTCGAAAGTCCAGTTGTTTTTAGTCCCCTAAGCCAAGTCATTAAGTACCGCTACATGCAAGATTCATAACAATGAGTGCCCGGGCGCTAGCATCTTAAACACTCATCCCTAACTTCTTAAGTTCATCAAAACGGTAGGTGATCAGTTGGTCAAATAGCACAAGCGAGGAAGGGTCGTCAGTTGGTCAATTCTTACCCTTCCCACTCAGTCTAACTACTTAGGGTCAGTTGGTCATATTTCCTAAGTAACTAGCCACTACCGCCATTCAAAACTACCGAAACAAGGGTAGCTACCAACAAACTATGCATGCATACACTAGAAACAATTATACGGAAGCAATGTAAACACAAAAAAAACAATTAAGGAATCATAACTAGGCTAGCACCAGAGGTGCTAAGCCACTCATATTAACTAAAACAATCGATTCAATGTTTAACATATCGAAATACATGAATTGAAAGTAAAGAAATGATAAAATGCTAATGCTTATCGTAGGGGAGTGATTTCTCCCTTGGAGATGGCTCCGTATGCTCCTCGAGATCTGCCTTCAACCTTCTACCCACGTTCTCTGAATTGGTGTGTGAAGTGAATGAATAGAAATGCTGGAATTTGGGCGGTATTTATAGGCCAGATCTGGTTACGACGTAACTTAAGTTGAGAGTTACGCCGTAACATCCAATTCTTCGTAATTTGCTCTGGAAAAGCTGGTTACGGCGTAACGTCAGGAAAGAGTTACGCCGTATCTTCAATAAATCATGGTTACGCCGTAGTTGTGACAATAGTTACGGCGTAGCTTGCAGCGGCGCAAAACCTCATTTAACCTAATTAGTTACGGCGTAATCTTGGGATGGAGTTACGCCGTAAACTTCAGTTGAGTTGGTTTTCTGAGTCACGCTTCTGTTACAGCGTAATGTGAGAGGAGAGTTACGCCGTAACATCTTCAAAATGAGCATACTATCATATATCTTCAATAAACTCTCGAAATCCGCGTCTCATTAGCTCCAATGCTCGTAATTTTCCTGAAAGTGAAATATAGAGGAAAACAAGCGTAAATCTATATATATGATATAAAATACAAGCATTATCGGGGGAAATTGACACTTAATATTCAATATTATTTGATGTTATCAATGTGGTATTCATATTTGCAATACATGAAGAAAATGGCAAAGTCAAGATCGAAGCCACTCAAAGCTGATCAACAGTACCTGACGGCGTCCCAACTAAAGGGCGACGCCATCCCTCTATGAAGACTTGATCAAAACATGCACGCGACGGCTCAGTGGAAATTCTGGTCACATAATCTGACGGCGTCACGCCTTTAAGAAGAAGGGCGTTACTCACAGTTTTCAACTCAGACGACCAAGATCTAGAATCAAGACGACGTCCCAACTAAAGACCGACGGCGTCACAACTCTAAGGTGACGCCATCCCATAGATGACTTGGCCCAGACGAGACCCTAATGACGGTGAGCTGACGGTGTCCCATGAAAAAGGTGACGCCTCCGCGGTTGTAAATCTATATATAGAATTCAATTTTTCTGTATTTTAGGAGGTAGACTTTTAGAGAAAAAACCCTAAATCGTTTGTAGTCCGAGTTGGACAGTATCTTAGGGTCCCATGCCCTATTTTACACATCGAGATAAGTATTTTAATCCAAAATAACTTTATGTCTATCCCGTATTTGATTGATTGTGTGTATGCTTGCTTGTTTACCATGTCTAGCTAAATTTCTTGTGTGTTTGCTTAGATCTATGAAACCTAGTTATTGATTATTGTTAGGTTGTTTCTTATCTTAATTGAAAATTGGCTTAGGAGTGCAAATAGGCATCATTCATTGTATTGAATGCTTGAGTATGCTTTATGATGATCTGGTCTATGGATGAAATAGCTTAGGGTTGTCGACTTCGTAGGTCACATACGAGAGATAACCTCAAAGAACTAGGGGGCATGCATACCATACGACCTTAGGAATACAACGCGTTAAGATAAGGCGTGACAACTCAACCGACCAATAAAAGATAACTAGGGAGTAATAGTATCTAGGTAAACACATTTTTAATCATCATACGAACACACCTCAATTAGAAATAAGCTACCTGTAGTAACTAGTTAATTAAATAATTAGATAAGTAGAGTAATCGATAGAAGTACCACCCCCAAACCAATTGCCCCTAGATATTTACCTTAGCTTTCTAAAAATCCATAAAAAGATGAAAAAGAATCATCCTCAACCCCCACCTTCTCGTTATAAATTTCTTACTAGCATTCCTATTCCCCTAGAGAACGATATCAATCCCCGAGGCTTACCCAATACTACACTACAACGATTAGGTTCACTGCCTAGGAGGTTGAAAAACTTTCTTGACGAAAAGGAAGTTTCATTCACCCCGAACGCGCCTTCCGCGCACATTAAGTTTTTTGCGCCACTATCGGGGAATAGGATAGCTAGTTATATCACTATCTCGTTTAGGTTCCCTTGCTTGATTCCTATCAAGGAAGATTTTTTCTCATTTTATTAGCTTCCTTGTAGTCTATTCCCTTTTCTTCGTGTTTTTGTTCGCAACCTCATCACTTTTCATCATGGAAGGTGATGACTGATGCAGGTTTTACTGACCAGGTTTTAATATTTATAAGTCTCGTTATACCTATGGTCTACCCTAATGCACTAACCGGCAGTGTACCTGGTCGTGTGTAGTGTAGTATTCGGTAAAACCGAGGTCGTCCCAAGAGCTATGTGTGAGGATTTAAACTAAGTCTAGGTGTCACAGATTTTAATATGATTTTGAAATTGAATTAACTAATTAACTACTAAAGCAAATAAAGGCGAGGGTTGTGATCAATAGAGGAGAGATGTGCTAACCTAGTTATTCATCCTAACTAGTTAAGTTTACGTCTATTTACTTCCAATTACTTCAGGTGGGGTCAAAGTCGCTAGGACAACATTTGGTCAGTTCGTCCTAACCTATCAGCAAAGGGTCCCACTGGAGAAATCAGGTGACCCATCATAAGTCCAGTTGTTTTTAGTCCCCTAAGCCAAGTCATTAAGTACCGCTACATGCTAGATTCATAACAATGAGTGCCCGGGCGCTAGCATCTTAAACACTCATCCCTAACTTCTTAAGTTCATCAAAATGGTAGGTGATCAGTTGGTAAAATAGCACAAGCGAGGAAGGGTCGTCAGTTGGTCAATTCTTACCCTTCCCACTCAGTCTAACTACTTAGGGTCAGTTGGTCATATCTCCTAAGTAACCAGCCACTACCGCTATTCAAAACTACCGAAACAAGGGTAGCTACCAACAAACTATGCATGCATACACTAGAAATAATTATACGGAAGCAATGTAAACACAAAAAAAAACAATTAAGGAATCATAACAAGGCTAGCACCAGAGGTGCTAAGCCACTCATATTAACTAAAACAATCAATTCAATGTTTAACATATCGAAATACATGAATTGTAAGTAAAGAAATGATAAAATGCTAATGCTTATCATAGGGGAGTGATTTCTTCCTTGGAGATAGCTCCGTATGCTCCTCTAGATCTGCCTTCGACTTCTACTCACGTTCACTTGGTGTTGTGTGTAAAATGGGATGCTTTGAAATGCTGGAATTCAAGGGATATTTATAGGCCACATCTGGTTACGGCGTAACTAATATTAAGAGTTACGCCATAACATCCAATTCTTCGTCATTTGCACTAAAAATGCTAGTTACGGCGTAACATCTGGAAGGGGTTACACCGTATCTTCAATAAATCCTGGTTACGCCGTAATGGATACAATAGTTACGGCGTAGCTTGCAGCGGCGCATAACCTCATTTGACCTAGTTGGTTACGTCGTAATCTTTGGGAGAGTTACGCCGTAATCTTCTGTTGTGTTGGTTTTCTGAGCCACGCTTCAGTTACGGCGTAATGTGAGAGAGGAGTTACGCCGTAACTTATTCAAAATGAGCATACTATGATATATCTTCACTAAACTCTCCAAATCCGCGTCTCTTTAGCTCCAATGCTCGTAATTTACCTGAAAGTGAAATATAGAGGAAAACAAGCGTAAATCCATATAAATGATATAAAATACGAGCATTATCGGGGGAAATTGACACTTAATATTCAGGATTATTTGATGTTATCAAATATCCCCCACTTGAACTCTACTTGCCCTCAAGTAGACCTTATTAGATAGTGATAACATCAAATAGTCCTGAATATTAAGTGTCAATTTCCCCCGTTAATGCTCGTTATTTATATCATTTATATGGATTTACGCTTGTTTTCCATTGTGTTACACTTTCAGGTAAATTGCGAGCATTGGAGCTAAAGAGACGCGGAAATGGAAACATTACTTAGGATTTATCACAGTATGCTTATTTTGAAGAGGTTACGGCGTAACTCGTCTCTCACATTACGACGTAACTATTGTGTGACCCTGAAGTCCAACTCATCAAGAGGTTACGGCGTAACTCCTTCCAAAGATTACAACGTAACTCCATTAGGTCAAAAGAGGTTCCACGCCGCTGATACTTACGCCATAACTACTGCATCACTTACGACGTAACTAGGTTTATTGAAGACTACGGCGTAACCACTTATAAGGTTACGCTGTTACTAGCAGATCTAGTGCTTTTACCAGGGAATAGAAGGTTACGGCGTAACTCATCTATTGGTTACGCCGTAACCCAGACCTGGCCTATAAATACCCTACGAATTCCAGCATTTCTAATCATCCCATTCCACACACAATACTCTGAGAACGTGGAAAAATACTCAAGGAAGGTCTAGGGAAGCATACGGAGCTGTTTCCAAGGGAGAAGTCACACCATTACGATAAGCTTTAGCGTTTATTATTTCTTTTACTTTCGATTCATGTATTTCGTACCTTTGAATATTGAATTGATGTGCATGATTAATATGAGCGGCTAAGCACCCTTTGGTGCTAGCCTAGTTATGATTCCTTAATTGTTCTATTTGCGTTTACCTTTACTTCCGTACAATTATTTCTAAGTGTATGCATGCATAGTTCTTTGGTAGTCACCCCTGGTTCGGTAGTTTTGAATGGCAGTAGAGGCCAATTGCCTAGGAGATATGACCAACTGACCCTAGGTGAGCGGACTGAGACGGGAAAGGTAAGATATGACCAACTGACGACCCTTTCTACTTGTGCGATTTGACCAACTGATCACCTATCGTTTGGATGAACTTAAGAATTGGGGGGGTGTAGTGTCTAAGTTCCTAACGGCCGGGCACTCACTATTTAGAATCTAGCATGTAGCGGTACTTAATGACTCAGCTCAGGGGACCAGGAACAACAGGACTTATGACGGTGCGCCTGATTTCTCCTGTGGTGGCATCTTTGCTGATAGGTTAGGGCGAATTGACCAAATGCTGTCCTCTCGAATTTGACCCCACCTGAAGTAATTGGAAGTAGGTAGACGTAGACATAACTAGTTAGGAGGGTTGACTAGGTTAGCACCACTATTCCTCTATTGATTTTCTTTCTACCATTTAATTGCTTTTATATTCTGCATTCGTAGTTTAATTAATTAAAACCCTATCAAACCATTTATATTCTGTGACTATTAGACTTAGTAATTATCCGACACACATAGCTCTTGGGACGACCTCGGCTTTACCATTTACTACACTACACACGACCGGGTACACTGCCCGTTAGTGCATTAGGGTAGACCATAGGTATAGCGAGACACTATAAATATTAAGACCTGGTCAGTAAAACCTGCATCAAGTTTTTGGCGCCGCTGCCGAGGAGCTATATTAGGATTAATATTAAGTCTTTCATTTCATATTTAAACTTTTCTCACGATCATATTTCAAGTTTCAGGTACCATGGAAGCCATTAACATCGATAACCTCACTCTTGAGGAATATTTGGCTTTAACAAGAGAAGAACAAGGGCCTGGGATTGTAAGGCCAGCCATTGCAGATGATGCTCAATTCGAAATTAAACCTCAATTCATGAGGGAATTACTTACAAACCCCTTCTCTGGAAGCATCGCCGATGATGCCCATGAACATGTGGACAACGTCGAATACATTGTCAGCCTATTCAAAATCCCCAGAGTCTCACACGATGCTATAATGCTACGAGTATTCCCGATTTCTCTTACGGGAGCTGCAAAAAGATGGGTCGATCGATTACCTGCAGGGACTGTCAACACTTGGCCTATCTTAAAAAAATATTTCATTCAGAGATATTGTCCTCCATCAAAGACGGCCAAGCAAATGGAGGAAATTCATAACTTCAAGCAAGAGGGAGATGAAACACTATACCAAGCTTGGGAAAGATACAACGAATTGTTATACAAGTGCCCTACTCACGATCTTAACAGCCAACAAAAAGTGAACATCTTTTATAAGGGACTGAACATCTCTTCAAGACAAATGATTGATTCTCAAGGGCCGATTCCTAGTATGACACCCACCATGGCTTTGGAAACTATTCAAAAAATGGCAGACCACTCTCACAAATGGCACAATGGAGGAAGCAACCGTAGTAAAAATAATGATATTGAGGGCCTTGCAGCAATAAACAACAAATTAGAAAACCTTGGAAGAGAAATGAAGAAGCTCAAGGAAAATGTGCATTCCATTCAAGTGGAACGAGATGGGGGTCATCCTTCAAAAAATTGTTCCTCCAATGAAGAAGTTAAAAGGATCGGTGAAGTGAACTATGGAAAAGAATTCTCTTTCAAAAGCTACAGTAATTACAGACCTAGGTACCGTGAAAAATCCCCTGGGTTCTACACAAAAATCAACAATAATACTCCTAAACCGAGTCTTGATGAAATAATGCACCGACACATTGAAGAATCGACAAAAAAGGAAGATAGGCTCAAGGAATGGATGACCAAAGTTAAGGAGGACACCAATATGAACCTACGTAACCAAGATGCTGCAATTAAGAACCTCGAGACACAAATTGGACAATTAGCTAAGAACCTCGCAACTAGTAATGCTAAAGCCACTTCCTGCAAAGCCATATTTGCACATGATAAAGCGAAAAAGGAGCAATGCACATCCTCTATCACTAATGATGTCTCTGGGATTAAATACCTAAGAGAGGATGATAAAGTTGAAGATGACGAGTTCCTACCTAGCCAACTTCCTGAGAAGCTGCAGTACCAGGAAAGTTTTCTTCTCCCTTGTACTATTGGTAATATTAAGATTCCCGCTTTGGCTGATTTAGGGGCTGGGGTTAACCTTATCTCAACTACTTTATTCAACAAAATCAAACTTACCAATTTAAAAGAAACAACTATTATGATTGAAATGGCAGACTCTTCTAAGGCTGTACCAAGGGGGATTGTGAACAATGTGCTCTTGAAAATTGGAAAATTTCTCTTCCCCACCGATTTTGTAGTTATTGACATGGGAAAGCGGGAGGCTTACAACTTGATTGTTGGAAGACCTTTTCTGGCCACCTGTAGAGCTCAAATCATGGTTTTTGAAAAACAAATTTCCTTGGGGATCGAAAAGGAACGAATAACTTTTAGTATGAACGAACATTTAAAACCAAAAACTGAAATTTCTAATAATGTTCAATCAATAAACCCCACTCTACACTCTAAGCCTATTACTGATAATCGTAAAGAAAGTGTTGATCATTGTAAGCAGAAACAGGATGAAATTGGTCATAGCATTGAAGAAACTCCGAGTCCTAATAAACACTTTTGCAACTCGATGATAACCAAAAAATGCGAATCGGGATGGCCACCATTTACTCATCCTCAAAAATGTGAAAGAAAAGTTAATGAATGGATTTACCCTCATAAGGGAGAGAAACATGATGTTGAATTAACACTGGAAGATTGGTACAAATTTGTTGAAAACTCCCAGACCTTGACAGATCTTTAGCACTCGTGGATCGTTAGTGTTGCCTATGTAATCATAAGCAAACTAATAGACAGTCTCTAAAACTCGTATTCTATAGCGGAAAGTAAATACAAGTTGTTATAACTAAGAACACTTAGATCCTCTATGGATCTTTTTATTCACTGAAACTCTCTGTTTTGAATGAGTTATCTATTACAAACTATGAGGTTCCTTTTATAAACAAGGAACCCTAATCTATTACTACCCAATCGACTAAGCATGCAAGCATGCATTTAATGACTAATGCACTAAACTATATTGAGCAGTACAATAAAACCCATGCTAACCTCGGGCCGTTCAAAGATAATAATGAGTTAGCATTTAATTCATAAAGCGCATGCTGATCCTAGTCAGCTTATATCCTTCAGCAGTAACACGGCAACGCTTGTACTCTTCAGTAGATTCACTTCTTCAGCAGATTCTGCTTCTACTTCAGCAGAAACCATCGGCAGTAATGACAGCAGAAATCCTACTTCGCATAATTCCCAACAATCCTCCCCTAAACTGGAATTTGACTTGGTTAAGTTCCAGTTTCCTGACCTTGAAAGATCTTTTGATACTTCAGTACTAGAGGATTGTTTTCACACATCAGTAGCAAAGAACCACTTATAATGTCATCTCTATGATGATCAGACTTTGAAACGCCAGGTCTTTGCAGCAACAAACGCCAGGTCTTTGCATCAATACTTATCAGTTGCAATCTATTCTCATCACATCCAGGTGTGTGAACTCCTGTGAGAGGTGAATCATTGAAAATAATGGATTTGATGTCTCTTTACCAATAGCCATCTCTACTGGAGTAGCCAAATGTTTAAGTCCGTAAACTATGGTACATTGATAACCATCTGATTTAGTAGCAAATCAACAACTATATAAACGGATTTGACTTGTCTTTACCTGTAGCCGTTTGCTCAGGACTAGTCAATTCTTAGAATTGGTGAATTGATAACCAAATATGGATGCAGTTGCCTTTACCACAAGCCATATACTTGTGGGCTAGCCAATTCTTGGATTCCAACAAGGAATAGACCATGGTGAATTGATGACCATACAACACTCAGCAATTAAGCATGGGTGGTTGCAGACCCTATGATTTTGAGCAAATCATTACAGCTATCAACAGATTTGACATGTCTTTACCAAAGCTGTACCCGTTGGACTAGCTAAATCTTTGATACACACAAGGTATATCTGGTGAGTTAAAAACCATCAAACATACAACAAAACTGCAAATGAAAGTTAGTTTTTTTTTTTTTTTTTTTTTTTTTTTTTTTTTTTTTTTTTTTTTTTTTTTAACTAAGAAACAAACAAACAAACAAAGAAAATAAACAACATAACAGAACAAAATACAGTACAAATTACAAAAGACAATGTAGATTACCGCATTCATGATGAAGATGCAGCTTGAGCTTGCAGAAGTTAAGACTTGATCAATCCAACCAGTCGTTCAGCATCTGGTCTTTCATTTCCCACTGGATCTGGAGGAATTTCCAACTTCTGACCCAGCATCCTTTCCATAAGTCTCTTGGGCAATGGATACTTTCTTTCAGCAAACATGCAGACTGTGATTCCACCCTTAGTCTCAAGCACATGCACACGAGGGAGAGGATAGAGTCTCCAGGACACAACTCGCCATAAATGTGAGTTCTCCCAAATGGAATGTCCTCTACTATTGGGAGAATGAGAGTTAAACAGGACTTGAAGATCTCCTAGTAAGAACATCCTCTTGTGGTGCAATGTTGCAGTAATGGCTGGTAACGAGAGAGTACAGAGTAAGCAAATCTGCCCTGTCTACCAAATGGAGTATTTCCTTCAAAAAGGTGAATTCCATTGAAGTTTTATCCTTTCGATGAATGACATTCATCTCATCATGCTTCAGAGTCCAATTGACCAGCACATTTTGATCTCCCTCAGGAAAATCAGTAGCAGAACCTTCTATAATGAATGTTGCGTCATCAGCTTCAAGATCCAAGAGAGTTCTTTTGGCCATTCTCTTCTTCCTTCTTCCAGGTTTATAGATTCCTAAAGATGGTGCATCATCACGAATGGCATTCATCCTTACTAGCAATTTTCTAGCCTTCCTTGTTTTTATACTTGCCATATCAGCTTCTGAGCAAATAGATGCCACAGATGGAGTGGGAGCTGGTACATTAGGTGCTTCAAAAGAAATGGAAACTGGTTCAGCAGATGAAGTTTTGTCAGGTGAGCTAGCAATCTCTGTAGGAGTTTCAGCAGAAACCTTAGATGGTTCAGCAGAAAGAACCTTGTCATCTTTTCTATCCAAAATATCTTTTTCCGCCTCAGCAGATGCTATAGATGGGGTGGAATAGGACATGACTATTGCTTCAGTGGAAACACCATGAGGTTCAGCAGATTGATCTGCTTCAGTTGAGTCTGTAGTCTCTATGGTAGCTTCAGTAGAGACTTTGGAAGAACATGACATATCATCAAAATTGTCCACAATCTCAGCTGTCTTTGTCCTCTTAGTCTTAGGAGCACCTGAAATACCAGCAATCCTTTTTAAGCTTGAAGTGTGCGAAGAAGAATACTTCATGATTTGATTATATTTGCGAATCAAAATATGATCGGGGAATGCCTTGACTTGCTTCATTGACAACCCAGAGTTATACAGAGATGAGCTCTGGTTTTTCACCACAAGCCTCATTTCAGCTTTAGTAGGAGGTATATCTTTATTCCTTTGAGCTGTGATGGCTCTCCTCTTTTCAGCTGCTTCTTGCTTCATTTGTCTTCCACGAGCCATCATCAAATCCACAAAACTTCCACTGTTGAAGTCTGCACCTAAGATACTCTGAGCAAGTGAAGGGTTTGCTATGACTTGCTGAGTGTAAGTATCCCAATGAGTGTCAGGAAGCTTAGTACGCATTTCATCTAGCTCCCTTTTTCTTTCAGGAGGTAAATCAGACGTAGGTAGAGCTGCAAGCTGTTTAGCCATTTCTTCATCTTTCTTTCTCTCATTACACTCAGCTAGCATTCTGTCTTGTTCTCGCCTTTCCTCTTCATTTACCAAGTCTGGACCCAACTCATCTTCTACCAGTAAACCTTTTCCTTTATCAGCAGTCTCCTTAGCACAATCATCACCAGTAATATCGATAACAGGAATCTCAGTAGAAACACCCAAGTCTTTTTTAGAAGAAACATGTTGTGAGGGTGCTTCAGCAGGAGTGGACACTGAAGGTTTTTGTATGACTGAAGACTGACCAAGTTCAGTAGCAACATCCTCTATTGGGGTATCAGCAGATGCAGCTTTGACAAACTCTGGTTCCTTGGATACTTCAGTAGTTGCTTTATTCAAGTACGATATCTTTCTCCTTTTGTAAAGAACAGGTTCATTCTCCTTTGAAGATTCTGTAATTACTGATGAAGGATCATTAAGAGACACATCAGCTAACATATCAAGAGACCCATACTGAGGTTCATCTTCTTCCTCCTTAGAAGAAACCACAAACTTCCTTTTGGTTTCCTTTTCAAGTCTGTTCTCTAGGTCCTTAACTTTACTCTGTAGATCTTCAATCTTACTACCAAGAGTAGACTTGGTCACTGCAAGTTCCTTTTTTAGACTGGACACCTCAGCTGCATACCTGTTCACAAGATCATACACAGATGTGAGAGTAATGGGGTCCTCAGCTCCACCAGCAGATTGCTCTGTGGTAATGGGAGCTTCATTGGACCTTTCAGTGGAAACATGGTCATTCTCAACATGAGGAGGTACCTCATCAACAGGTACCCTTGAAGGACTAGGTGTGGTCATCCTGTTCAGATCAGACTCAAAATCATCAAGAGGATCATGTGCTGGTGGTGGACTAGGACAATGTGCTAGAGTTGGTGTTGGTGGAGGCTGCTCTGGAGCAACATGAGAAGCTTCAGCAGAAAAGGAGGGGCCCTCATCAATATTGACTGATGGATTGCCATCAGTAGCAACAGGTGAAGAGGGTGGGATGTTGGCAACATTCTCCTCATCAGCAGCCACATTGCCTTGAGGCAACATAGCTTCTGTCAGGGGATAATGTGCCCCCTCAAAGTTAGTTCTCATAGAGGCAAAAAGTTTGGCTGACAGAGCTCCTACGGCATAAAAGGATTGGTCTTGGGTAGTGGTGTCTAAAATCATTTGCAGAAACCTAGGGTACATTAAAAACTTAGTCTTTTTCCTTTGAATATTCTCAATCATGTTTTCAAAAATAAACTTAGAAAAATTATAAGTTACCCCTTGGGAAAGACACACAATACCACATCCCAGTTGGGTAGAGAACTGGTCCCATCCTCCTGACTTGTTGCTTATGCACTGAAGTAACGTGTGAATCAAGAACCTCCACATTGGGCAAAGATGCTTCTTCAGCCAAATGTCAGTCCTTGTACCTCGATAGCCAATCGCTCTCAGCCCAGTAAGCACCTCCATCTGATTAGAGTGATATACTCCATCAGCATCTTCCAAGCGAAGCTTCCTCCTTATCATTTCTTCCGTAACCACATGCTCTGTTCCGTCAATCGTAGCACCAATCTCTGTTTCACTTCGTTTTGAAGCAGATGCCCAAAACTGAGTAACAAGTGATTCATATATTGCATTCGGAGAATGTGTTAGAGCATAGCAAATCTTGGACCTTTTTAAGAATTCCACCATTGGTTCATACAACTCATCATCTTTAGCTTTTCCCAGAAAAGCAACTTTGTTGTGATCCTTCTTAAATTCAAGTGCCATGTGATGATTTGAGATTTTAGGGTTATGATGCTCGTAATGAAGTGTTATTGGATGAAGGAGAGGGAATCGGTTTGTTTTGAAGTGGAAGAATGTAAATGGTGGAGTGGTAGTTGTTGCCCAAGTTATAGTCAAAAGAATTAGACCGTTTGGTTGACCGTAGCTTACGTGTATTTCAACTTGACCAAAGAAAGTGTAACGCTTCAGCAGAAATAGATGGTCAATCTGCTGAAGTTATACACTTCAGCAGCAACCATCAAAGATAAAAATATCTTCGGTAATATTCTAGAGAGTTACTGTGCCAACCACTCGCATTAATTTCCATTGAACCTCGAATCCGTCTATAAAATGATCCCAATGCACACATAACTCTTCATCAAAGATCCCCAAAAATCATAATAAACCCTAGTTACTTCAATGTCCCAAAATTAATCACAATCAACCATGAGTAGTTCCATCCCAATCATTCTTTCATCAGATGACAATGAAACCTCCATAAGCAGTCTTGAGAGGTGGAAGAAGAATTATTTGTCAAGCAATCCAGGGGGTGGAGAAGACAACTCATCCTTAAGTTCTTATGTATCACCTTATGAAGACTCAGATGAGGAAGCAACTTAAAAGAGAGTGAAAGAGCCTCCCCTTGCTGTTGTGAATGAGCCTTCCCTTCCCGTTGATGATTCTGATAACTCATGTAAGGAGAGAACATCTTACTCCCAACCTCCAGCACCTCAGCCTCCATGAAGGCCACGAGCCAGGAATCCACCACTCCCTAAGGATAGAGAGGTGGTTCTCTGTCTTTCTGCACCAGGTTATGGTGCATCAACACACATCGTATAGAGGAAATGCTTATAGAAGGTGGATTGATTGCATTTTGGTTGAAATCAATAGATGAAGCACAAAGGACATATTATTTTTCTTCATCATCACGATTTTCATCAATCCATCCTTTCCATTTTGATCCTTAGCATCCTCGTCATAGTAGTTATGCATCTCCAGCCATCGAGATAGAACGGATGGGTGGTTATGCAAGACTTCACAAACGCATATCCATCATCTAGTGTGAAAGATGTGAGCGATCATGCATATCCAACATTATGTTAGATGTTGGAATAGATGATATGTACTAGATTAGGATAAGTAGTATAGCTCTTTTCTTGTATTTGCAATGAAGTTGATTGTAAGCTGTAAGCTGTAATTTGAATGAATGAATGAACAATTTTAACTTCAATACTTGTCTTCAGTATTTTATCTTCAGTGGAAACCAACTGCTCACTCCATTACTTAGATTTCAGAGGAAACAAGCTTTGAGCTTACTAGACCATATACCAAAGGACCACACTTGATGAATTTTAACTGAACAGGGCATTCTGCAAAACAAACTCAGAGAAACACAAGAACAAAAACAGAGACAAAACAGACTAAAACAATCTCAAAAACTATGAACAAACAGGTGTTAGCAAACAACATATACACAAAGTTTACTATGAAATCCTCCCCTGAGGCATATGCCTCCCCTGAGGCCTATGCCTCCCCTTAAACTTTGCAGTTAAGGGAAGAGAAAGATCCACCATTGTTCTTGGGTTTCCAGTTAAATTTTGGTCCTTTTTCCTTCCAAGAACAACCTGCTGAAGACTTGACAGCAGTGCCCCAACATCCTTTCCCATTTTTCATAGAGTCAACATAAGCAGGCCAATAACCATGTTTAAAATATGGGCTAATCGGTTGCACATAAGGTCTATCAACTGATCTCTTCCAAGGAGAGTCAGTAGCTTGTGGGACATAAGGTGGAATATTCTTAACATTGGTCCACACTGGTCTAGGTTTCTGCTGAAGAGCACATGCACCCAATCTTTGCTCATAAAAATCACAATCCTTAATTAAATGAAGTTTACTTCCACAAACAAAACAAGTCTTCCTTTTGGAAGATTTATTCAACAAAGCAGATGTTCTATTACATGTAGAAGAACTTAAACCAGAAACATTAAAGGAATTGTTTTTAACAGACAAATTATTCAAAGATTTAAAAGACAAGTCTTCAGGGGAAACAGGCTTGGATGTAGATTCCTCAGCAGCTATCCTAGAAGGCTTGTAGATAGTCTTGGGTGCAGGCTTGGGTGTAGGCTCAGGTGAGGGCTTGACAAGGTCTGACTTATCACTTGAATCACAGTTGTAAGTAGATCCTTGATCCGATGAATTGTCACTGTCAGAGAAAGAGACAAAATCATAAGATGAAGCATCATTGTCTGGCAAGTCTTTTGACTTTTTGCCATACAGATGGTGTGATCCATCAAAGTCAGTAGTAATGGACAGGTCAGTGGGCATAAATTCACCTCTAATAGGTCCAGGGACAGCATGTAAATCACCTTCCTTTTTAAAATGTTCTAAGCCTGCAGGTGTAGATTTACGCCCATCTTGCCTAGCTTCCAATCCTACATACTTTTGAAAGCCTAAACCTATTCCTGAAGTCACTGATTGACTACTATAAAGTGCTCTAGCTAGATTGTCACCTGATATTAACCATTGTTTATGTCTAGCTATTTCCTCAGCAAGTTTCTCTTTAAGCTCTAGATTTTCAGCAATAGTATCAGCTTTTTCTTTTTCAGTGCGTTTAAAGTTAATATTAGCAATATCTAGATCAAATTGAAGCACCTTAATCTTTTCTTCATAAGCTATCTGATTCTTTTGAAACCATACCTTTTGTCTTTCTAATGTTTTTAACAAAAGTTTATAAGCTTCATTATCAACATAGCATTCATTTTATTTAGGTTTCATAGTATCATAAGCTTCTTTCAGTTCATTGTATCTTTCACTACAACCAAATATACAGTTGTATACCTGAGAAAGTCCCATGAAGGCAAATTGATCATGCCTATCTTCTGAAGTGCACCTTGCCTGCAAACCAAGCTTCTCTGTATCAGCAGCCTCCTCAGTCACAGGTTCATGTGCAGCCCAGTTGACCTGTTCATCCATGGTGACTAGAGCTGCTGAAGTGCTAGCTCCCTTCTGATTCTGCTGATAGGAAATGTAGTTAGCTCCCTCTCCACTCTTCCTGTCTTTGCATTCCCTTGAGAAATGACCCATCTGATGACAAGAGAAGCACTTGACCTTTCTCCTGTCAAAACGAGCTGGATCTTTTCCCTTGAACCCAAACTTCCTTCCTGCCTTCTCTTCAAATCTCTTGATATCTACTGAAAGCATGGCCACCTGCCATTTCAGCTTCATCTCCTCCATTTCAAGTGGGTCCACCTAATCAAAGTCTTCATATACCAGATGCTGCTGAGTATCATAATCTGCAACAAATGAATGAAGAACATCCTCCAAGATACTGCCAGTTTTAGCTTGAGGATGTGATGGAGTGGGACGATAAGATGATGATGGAAAATAAGATGGACTTGAAGCATGCATCATCATATTGGAGTGAGATGTCCCAACAAATGCTGTATGACCAGAAGAGGATGCACGGTAGGGAGATCTAACATCAGGTTCAAGAGACCTGAGTTTGTTGTATAGCTCATCAAAAGTGAGCATGTCCAGCCCACCTTTAGCTTTAAGGGCTATACTCACATGTAACCATGATGGAGGCAAAGATCGTAGGAACTTTGAGTTGCAATCATCATTGTCAGGCTTTGCATTCAGCTGGTTAAGCTGACTCAGAATCTTGTGAAACCTGTCATATCCCTTGTGGATACCTTCTTCTTCAGAGATATTGAACTCTTGGAAGTGTTGTCTCAGCATAGACTTCCTCATCCTCCTGGACTCTTCATTCCCACCAAACCTTGCTTTCAGAGCCATCCAGATGTCCTTTGCATCAACCATGTGGTGAAAATCACCCAAGTGATCTTCAGGAATAGATTGAAGAAGGATGGTTCTTACTTTGTGCTCTCTTTGTACTGCAAGAATCTCTTCAGCAGTTTTGGGAGGAGCAATGGTAAACTTACCATCAAGATCTGGGATAGTCTTCTTCAGACTGTTGCCATTCTTCACAATCTCCCACAGATTCCAATCAATATTCGAGATCCAGTTCTGCATCTTCATGGTCCACAGATCATATTCTTCCTTTTTCAGATAAGGAAACTTACCATTACTGTTGGAGAGACTAAGTTGTTGCATACAGGTGGTGTTTTTGATGTTGTTGTTGGTGGTGACTTCTAATTCATCATCAGTTCCAGGCATGGTGAATACATTTTTCGTTGTATGGGGGTGAGGTAAATAAGGTTCTCAGTATCGTAGATACTCTCCCGAGGCTCTGATACCACTTGTTGAAAACTCTCAGACCTTGACAGATCTTTAGCACTCGTGGATCGTTAGTGTTGCCTATGTAATCATAAGCAAACTAATAGACAGTCACTAAAACTTGTATTCTATAGCGGAAAGTAAATACAAGTTGTTATAACTAAGAACACTTAGATCCTCTATGGATCTTTTTATTCACTGAAACTCTCTGTTTCGAATGAGTTATCTATTACAAACTATGAGGTTCCTTTTATAAACAAGGAACCCTAATCTATTACTACCCAATCGACTAAGCATGCAAGCATGCATTTAATGACTAATACACTAAACTATATTGAGCAGTACAATAAAACCCATGCTAACCTCGGGCCGTTCAAAGATAATAATGAGTTAGCATTTAATTCATAAAGCGCATGCTGATCCTAGTCAGCTTTCACCCTTCAGCAGTAACACGGCAACGCTTGTACTCTTCAGTAGAATCACTTCTTCAGCAGATTCTGCTTCTCCTTCAGCAGAAACCTTCGGCAGTAATGACAGCAGAAATCCTACTTCACATAATTCCCAACAAAATTAAAGCTTGGAAGGTCGAAATTGATTAAGGAACTGATCAAGCAGTATGGGTGCAACCATATCACTGACATCTTAGGCGGAACAAGATCAAACATCAGCATTACTGATAATATTATTAAAGACGATGACCATGGAGAATCATGTGTTAAATGGCTTTCACATAAGTTGGGAACATTTGGGCTCAATAAATCTACAAGAAAAAAAAGGCTTGATAATTGGATGAATGAACACCAACGAGTAATGAAAGTGGGGAATGTTCAAAGACCCCCATAGGAGCCCACGGCTCTGAGCTAACTTAAAGAATCGTTAATAAAGAAAAGTGCTCTTTCGGGAGACAACCCGAATTATCCCTTTCTTTTGTTTTTATTTCCTTTCTGTTGGGTTTGTGTTTTCTAACCATTTTTGCCGGAGACAATGAAGTAATTACTGCTGCAGTTGCTGATCTGAACATAGTTACGGCGTAACTCATCTTGGTGATTACGCCGTAACCAACATTTTAGCAGCAGAATTCTTGACGCATTACCAATTACGGCGTAATACCATATCAGTGGTTACGCCGTAACTATTCGCTTCTCAGCTCATGCCAGGTTTTGCGAGTTAATTACGGCGTAACTCTCTTATTAGAGTTACGACGTACCTCTCCTCTGCTTTAATTCTTTCATTTTAAAACACAGTAACCTTGTATTAGTTTTTAAATGAACTTTGTGGGTGTGTTCCCTGTAAACCCTCACGAGACTTCACTCATCCACTTGGGACACAAAGTGGTTTAAAAGGCTTGTTGCATTCGCTAAATGCAACCGTGATTCCTACGAAAGTGAGTTAGGTTTGTTTTTTTCATTTTATTTTTTCTTTTTAGAATTATGCTTGTCGGTATTGTGATTTCAGGGATTGAAGTTTGCTCATAACGCTTCAACGAAGGCACGATTCTTTCTCGTGGGCCTTCTTCTCTTTGGAGCAAATATCAGGGAAGTTCTCGCTCTAATTCTACCTTTCTCTTCACCTTTATTTTAATGCCTAGTACAAAAGGGACTTTGTACAATTCAAGTGGGGGGACGGGAGTAGAATTATCTCTTGAACTTTATTTCGCCCTCATTTTTCTAGTTTATTTTGAAAAATTATGCCATTTTTTATATTTTGACATGTTTTTTTGAACCTAACTAGATTAGACCTTAGCCAAGCACATACAACCCTTGATATTACATGGTGAGATTAGCCTTATCCGTTTCCTATATTTTACCCCAAATCCACCAAATTATGAGTGTGCCGGTAGCTTGTAAACTTTAGAACTTGGCATTTGCATCATTTCGAGACCATATACGAGGTATGTTGAGTTAGCTCGATGTATTTTCAGTTTTAGAAGGCAGTATTATAGGATTATCACCCAAACAACCTACCATTGTGAGTCTATCGATTAGTCACCTCGACTTTTCGACCCCCTTGTGAAACCCTTTTGTTGCACTCACCTTTAGTGCAAGATACCCCTAGATACACCCTTCTGAGCCATTCCTTTCATTTTGTCACCCCAGTATATTGTTTCATTACACCCGTACACCTTAGCCTACCCTGTAGTCTTTATTTGTAATTGGGAAGTCATCATTTGCCTGAGTTCAAGGTTCGAGTGGAAAGGTTTGGAAATCACGCTTTCATCGACAACAATTATGAAGATCATTGAAGACCCCCCGAATTCCCTTTGTTCATCTCAAGTGGGGGGATGTTATGTTATTAGTTATGATTCAAAAAAAAAAAATAGTTGATTCAGTTATGATTTTGTAAAGTGCAATGTTATAAGCACTATAGTATGAGCTTTATTGTTTAGTATCGAGGAGGCCACCTCGGTCACATTTGAAGATTGGAGTTGGAGTAATACCAACTGAAGAAGAAAAGGTAGTGTGCCCATCACGACGTCCTCTAATGACACATCTACCTTGCATTTCATGATCCGGTCTCTAGACTTCTAAGCTTGAACTTTGGGCGGATGGTAAGTGGTGATGACTTAGTTATAGATATAGACTACCTGCTTGTTTTTTATTTTACACCAATTATACATCCCATGTCTTATCCTACCCTTTAGTCATGAAGCATGTCTAGGTGATGCAGCGAGCAATCTTTGGTGTCTTGGCCATGGATTTAGTCATGTATCATTGATTTTTTCCACTTCGCCGTGACATGTTAGTAGTGACGAGTCACCCCTTAACCTTTGTCGTGTCTACCCATATTGCCTTCGAGAATTGTTTAGCCCTTAACTCCAGTGGTGGAGATTTGTGTAACCGCCAAGCTTATGATAGAATACATGCTATGACTGTGCATTTGAGTGATCACCCCGAAATTGACACTTAGAATAGTTGAGAGATTTGAGTGTTTGTTCCCTTTTCGTGAGGTGTTCGGCTTTGTTTTATTCTAGCATAAGGGATTTGTAAACTCATATTTTCCAGGTTTTGGGAGATATCTTTTTAGGAATCTATCTAATAAGGTCTACTTGAGGGCAAGTAGAGTTCAAGTGGGGGGATATTTGATAACATCAAATAGTCCTGAATATTAAGTGTCAATTTCCCCCGTTAATGCTCGTTATTTATATCATTTATATGGATTTACGCTTGTTTTCCATTGTTTTACACTTTCAGGTAAATTGCGAGCATTGGAGCTAAAGAGACGCGTAAATGGAAACATTACTTAGGATTTATCACAATATGCTTATTTTGAAGAGGTTACGGCATAACTCGTCTCTCACATTACGCCGTAACTATTGCGTGACCCTGAAGTCCTACTCATCAAGAAGTTACGGCGTAACTCCTTCCAAAGATTACGACGTAACTCCATTAGGTTAAAAGAGGTTCCACGCCACTGATACTTACGCCGTAACTACTGCATCACTTACGACGTAACTAGGTTTATTGAAGACTACGACGTAACCACTTATAAGGTTACACCGTAACTAGCAGATCTAGTGCTTTTACGGCGGAATAGAAGGTTACGGCGTAACTCATCTATTGGTTACGCAGTAACCCAGACCTGGCCTATAAATACCCCACGAATTCCAGCATTTCTAATCATCCCATTCCACACACAATACTCTGAGAACGTGGAAAAATACTCAAGGAAGGTCTAGGGAAGCATACGGAGCTGTTTCCATGGGGGAAGTCACACCATTACGATAAGCTTTAGCGTTTATTATTTCTTTTACTTTCGATTCATGTATTTCGTACCTTTGAATATTGAATTGATGTGCATGATTAATATGAGCGGATAAGAACCCTTTGGTGCTAGCCTAGTTATGATTCCTTAATTGTTCTGTTTGCGTTTACCTTTACTTCCGTACAATTATTTCTAAGTGTATGCATGCATAGTTCTTTGGTAGTCACCCCTGGTTCGGTAGTTTTGAATGGCGGTAGAGGCCAATTACCTAGGAGATATGACCAACTGACCCTAGGTGAGCGGACTGAGACGGGAAGGGTAAGATATGACGAACTGACGACCCTTTCTACTTGTGTGATTTGACCAACTGATCACCTATCGTTTGGATGAACTTAAGAATTGGGGGGTGTAGTGTCTAAGTTCCTAACGGCCGGGCACTCACTATTTAGAATCTAGCATGTAGCGGTACTTAATGACTCGGCTTAGGGGACTAGGAACAACAAGACTTATGACGGTGCGCCTGATTTCTCCTGTGGTGGCATCTTTGCTGATAGGTTAGGGCGAATTGACCAAATGCTGTCCTCTCGAATTTGACCCCACCTGAAGTAATTGGAAGTAGGTAGGCGTAGACATAACTAGTTAGGAGGATTGACTAGGTTAGCACCACTATTCCTCTATTGATTTCCTTTCTACCATTTAATTGCTTTTATATTCTGCATTCGTAGTTTAATTAATTAAAACCCTATCAAACCATTTATATTCTGTGACTATTATACTTAGTAATTATCCGACACACATAGCTCTTGGGACGACCTCGGCTTTACCATTTACTACACTACACACGACCGGGTACACTGCCCGTTAGTGCATTAGGGGAGACCATAGGTATAGCGAGACACTATAAATATTAAGACCTGGTCAGTAAAACCTGCATTAGATAGATTCCTAAAAAGATATATCCCATTACTTGGAAAATATAAGTTTACAAATCCCTTATGCTAGAATAAAACAAAGCCGAACACCTCACGAAATGGGAACAAAACACTCAAATCTCTCAACTATTCTAAGTGTCAATTTCGGGGTGATCACTCAACGCATAGTCATAACATGTATTCTATCATAAGCTTGGCGGTTATATAAATCTCCACCACTAGAGTTAAGGACTAAACAATTCTCGAAGGCAATATGGGTAGACACGACAAAGTTTAAGGGTGATTCGTCATTACTAACATGTCACAGTGAAGTGGACAAAATCAATGATACATGACCAAATCCATGGCCAAGACACCAAAGATTGCTCGCTGCATCACCTTGACACGCTTCATGACTAAAGGCTAGGATAAGACATGGGATAAAGGTGAGTGCAACCAAGGGTTTAACATGGGGGTCGAGAAGTCGAGGTGACTAATCGATAGACACACAATGATAGGCTATTTGGGTGATAATCCTATAATACTGCCTTCTTAAACTGAAAAGTCCAAATACATCGAGCTAACTCATCATACCTCGTTTATGGTCTCGAAATGATGTAAAGGCCAAGTTCTAAAGTTTACAAGCTACCGGCACACTCATAATTTGGTGGATTTGGGGTAAAAATTTGGAAGCTGATAAGGCTAATCTCACCATATAATATCAAGGGTTATAATGTTCTCGGCTAAGGTCTAATCTAGTTAGGTTAAGAAAAACATGTCAAAATTTTAAAAATGGCATAATTTTTCAAAATAAACTAGAAAAACGAGGGCAAAATAAAGTTCAAGAGACAATTCTACTCCCGTCCCCCCACTTGAAATGTACAAAGTCTGTAGGATATTAGTTTTCACATACACATCAAACCATAACACAAAGTGGGCGTATAAGTAGAATTCTAGAGAGAGAAAGTTAGAGGTTTAGGGAACTTAGTAAGAGAAAGTGAAAGATATTATTATGAGCTCCAACTCTCTACCTTGGAAGGTAGAGAGTATTTATAGTCTTACATAAATCGCCACACAACGGGCTGTGGATCAGGCATACAGTGGGTAAAGACCCGTCCGTCCTCCACGGTGTTACTTAACTAAATACTACTTAACTTAAAAGAACTACGACTACGAGCTTTCTAATGATTACATATACTTGAGGTGACCGACTCTTTAATACCTGGAATTTCTAATTCCTAACAATCTCCCCCTAAAGGAGGTCGCCTCAATCATGTACCAAAATTACATTGAATACAAATAGATATTACATTAAAAATTGTTCTTGCATTCTTGATGTAGTCTTTTGCTTCTAAGCTCGTAGTCATTAATTCTTCACATTGCATGTTTGGTTACTTCAAGTGGAAGTCTTTTACTGATCCACGTGATAATAAATTTGTGCCAGCTTTTGAGATCATCAGCTATCAAAAATCTCTGAGACATCCTTTGTGGTGTTGGTATTCTGTGATGTTGTGACATTAGGACCGACATGCTCACATTCTGGATCATGATATCTTCTCATCAGAGTAACGGAAGCATTTGTTGAATCATGATATTGGCAGCAGCGTAGCAGAAGCATGGAGTGAAAATATCAGAGACATTGATGCACTAATCATGATTTCTTTTGAGTTGAATGTGTTAAGTGAGCATGCGGCTATGGATTGACCGCTTCATTCTGATCGGCTGCAAACGTAGGATGTACCTGCATAAAACAGTTAGCAATAAAACACACGAAAGTGTCTTTGATCACTTTTGTTGAATTGAGGTACACGGCCCACGGTTCCCCGTTGATCAGTACAAGTACTGCCTGTGATCAAGTATAATTCCGAAGAATTTCCTTGACAGGGTTTCGCAGCTGCTCTAGCTGTTCTCAAACCGGAACATCTCAAAGAAGACAACACGGAGTGAGTGAACCAGCGAATAGAAATTCACTGATTGATGAAAAGATATTTGAAAAACAATCGTGTATTGCTCAATAGAAAGTGTTTTTGCAATACAACGAAGGTTTTATTGAAAATCAATTATCAATCATAGAAACACCTTTTGGTTTGAAAAATGAGTACCCGGTCGATGTGCTAAAGAAAAGAGTTGTTAAGCACAAAGACCGGTTTTTCAAAGGTATCCGTCAATCCATAACCTGAACCAGGATTGATTCAAGAGATTGAATCGCCCCATTGTTTCTGTTCAGTTGTCACATGGTTGATCTATATAATAGATCTCACATGCCACCTACCAGGAGCTTGTTTGATGTTGGCTCCAGAAGGCTTTCCATCTTCATTGTGAATATGTAAACACATCACTCAGATGTTCTGGCAATACCACAAGGATAATGCGTAGGACTCAAGATATAATCTCTCTTTCCACATTGTGTGAAACAGAGAGTCTTCATTGAAAGTGTCCTAATGAGATTTAATGATGATCTCGTGGCTCTAGACTCAATTTGTGCATATTTGGATCCTGTGCCGGAGACTAGGGAGAGGGTCTCCTTCTTCAATATCAACAATCTCTAAGAGAAAGTCGATAGATAATGTCGGTTCCCCGTGAGAATGAAACAAGTCCTTTTAAGAGGAACCTGAGTGGTTTGGAAAGATGAAGTGCAGTGCGTCACTAGGTCCATGACGTCTTGTCTTCAATACCGACGTTACCATCAGTAGCATATGAATTGAACCCGGTTTCTGCCCTAAGGTTGAATAAATGGAGGGCTATTTGTTTTCACCCTTTTCTCATTCAATTCTTTTTAATTCTTCAACCCCTTCAGTGCTTACCGAGACTTCATAGCAAGAACCTTGTTGGGTTTGTTCCAGTAATTGCTCTATCTCAGTCCGCACTCTTCCCATATCTCATTTTTCTCCTTTTATCATCATACCTAAGGACTTCTACACTAACTAGTGGATTGTCCCTGGGTAGATCCCTCCGGTTCTGGCGGATCATGGGAACCAATACCTAACCTTATCATCCTTATATCACCATACATAAAGTAAAGTTGGTCGGTCTTTTTGGTATTGTTCATCTACCATATGGAACCAATTGAAAACCATTTGAAAATCAATTCAGATACTTATGATATATTATCAAAGCATTTTGTACCTGAAATTGTTTTTGATATTTTTAGAACGAGAACTCCCCCTCAACATGTGCATCAAGTATTTGAAAATGTTTTGCACACGGAGGCAAGAGAAAGAATTAACTTCTTTGATTACCATTTTCTAAAAGATATCAACATCACTTCCCAAAACGAATCAGGTAGATAGAGCATTTTAGGGGAAGGATGAGGTTTTCATGATTTTGCTCCCCCTCAATATGTGCCTCGAGGTTTGAAAGGAGTTTTGCACATACTTGAGGGAACCTGCACATTGAGATAAATGATGACGTTTCAAGTCATAGGTGTAAGATAGATGCTCCCCCTCAACATGTGAATGGAAAAATTGAAATCGTTTGTCACATGCGAGGAGGATAACATGTACATCCTTGTAAAACCATTTACCGAAACCTCAGTTTAAGTCCAATTTAAATCACAAATTCTCCCCCGATCACAATTATCAAATCATTTGAGATTTGTGATCTCTTATAGATTTAAATTGATTTTGAAAGATTTTAAGGAGAATTTTGACTTGATTATGAAAGCGATTTAACTGATAAGGATCGGATTTTAAGACTTTAAACTCCATTGATAAAACATGCATGAATATCTTTTGAAAACAATTTAATGCCAAATAACTTTTTAATTTAATTGAAATCATTCTCCCCCTCAATCAATGACATAGGTTGTTGATTGAGAGATAGAGATTTTGACAAATAAGTCCTGATGATTATCAAAAATAGAGACCGAGTTATTTTTCAAAGCAGTTAGTTTTCAGCAGATAAATGTTTATAGAATCAGAGCATTGAATTTAGAAAACATGATAAAGAATGGCTCTGTTCTTTCTTTGAAAAGCGGGTTACTGCCTGAAATGACAGTAAACCATTTTTTTCTCTTTCTCCCAAAAATATTTTTTGATTTTTTTTTTTTTTTTTTTTTTTTTTTATTTATATATAAAAATTCGAACAACATCTAAAGTCCCGTGTCATTCTTTGAATGACAACATCAAGACCGTAGATATTATCGAATCAAGAGAAACATGACAAAATGACAATATTTTTTGAAGATTTTTCGAATTTTTCAAATTTTTATGGATTTTGAAAGTTTTATAATTTTCTATTTGATTTTTTGAAGGTTTTATAATTTTGTATTTTGTTTTTCGAATAAATATTTA
>BPTQ01000008.1:54775702-54818710 GCA_019973895.1 Chrysanthemum seticuspe | reverse complement strand
ACAAAGATGCCATTCTTGATTAACCAAGTGATTATCATCCAAATGTATTCTATTCACACTTCTCCCCCGCAAAATTAGCACATGATGTTGCCATCTTCATTATATTGAGCAAGAGGAATAAGAGTAATTATCAATAGTCCGGTTCACTTGATGACTGAAGCGCATGGAAAAAGCATGAAGCATGTTGATGAAGAATGTCGATGAGAATGGTCATAAACATGAAGATTTCTCTTCTTAAGAAGATAAAGCGCACTGAAGCGTACACCTTTCTTTTCTTTGAGGAACGGGGCCTGAAGTGTTATCTGCAGACGCCATAATGATGAAGTACGAGGCCTGAATTGATTTGAACAGACGTCATTGTTAAGAGCCCAGTCATATGTTTAGAGCCGCCCGAATCCAAATACCAAGGGACGATTTGTACGACCTGCTTTGGACAACAGACGAAGACAGAGAATTGGAAACATTGGATCCCCACGTGCTGATGGGTTCCTTTTGGTTAGCACAAACAGTCTTTGAATCAGCAGAAACCCTAGATGCAATGGCATTATCCCTAGGAGCTGAACTAGTAGAGGCATAAGACTTAGTCAAATGACATTTTGTGCTTGATGGGATTATTCTACCAGTTGGCTTCCAAACCTTAATAGGCACTATTCTCGGCATAGTGGATCTAGTTAAAGAGCAAGGTTTGCCATTCGTGAACATTCGACCTGTTGGCTTCCACTGAAATCCTACATTGGTAAAAACCTTCCCTGTAGGTTTCCAGGATTGCTTAATCTGTTTTGCTTTCCAAACTTTCTTAACTGGGGTATGATTCTTAGATCTCAGAAATAACACATCACATTTATCATGATTACCAGAAAATAAACATTTTTTACATGTTTTGCAGACAGCATAAGGCCTCGAATTAATTTCAGTAAGCTTAGAGCTAATACTAGAACTAACACGATTCTTTTTGTTCAAATCAAACTTCTTGTCCCTATGGTGTTCTTTTACTTCCTTATCATGATCACTTTTAGTTTGCGTAATCCTATCCTTCTTTGCATTGCTTCTAGGTTTTGACCCGCTAACTTTAGTGTCAATCTTAACATCTGTAGAAGTAACGATGGGAACATTACATGGCTTCATTACTTTCTGCATTCCTGGTCTAGAAGTGCTGGGATCTGAAATTCTATGAGGCACATCAAAGGTTGCTAGCTTGAATTTCGACATGGAACAAGGCATATCAAGGGTCACATGCTTGGCTTTAGGCATAGAACAAGGCACAACTATTCTATCTCGCCTATTGTTAGATTTCGGACTTGTGACAATTACATACTCTAAGAGTTCCTGAGATCGTTTGGCATCCATGCAGGCATAGGCTATAGTACTATCAAAAGGTTTTTCTAATCTTTCATCTTCAACAATCTCACGGAGACCCTTCAAACTTTCCTTAAGGTATGAGATATATGCTTTATGTGCAAGTTCATTATTCCTAATGGGCGGAGGAATATATAACATATCGATAGCATATTTATCACAATCAGAAACCTTAGGAACAGAGTATTTGCAATTGGGGATTGGCAATTTTCCTTTCACCTCACGCTTCAGATTCTCAATATCGTTAAGTAAAGAAGTTATCTTTTCAATTTGTTTATCATGATTAACTTTAAATGAATCACATAACTCTTTGTTTTGATCATTAACCTTTGAAATTTCAGCTTTAAAACAATCATTTTCCTTTTACAAGTTATCAATTATGTTTTGAAGTTGGAAATTCTGAGAATCTAAAGGTGGAGGCATATGAGAACCAGTCACATCCTTCTTTTCACCTTTCAGTTGTGAAATTTGGGCTTTCAATCTTTTGATCGTGTGGCAATGAGCTCGAATTTGTTCATCACGTTTGCTAATTTCAAAAACTGCATCAAACTCAGGAGCATCAGAGGATGTCTTGATATTTGAGGTTTTAACATTTTCTTTAAGATGTTGATGTTTTAATTGCAAAGCAAGATGTTCAACTTCTAATTTAGAATAATGTTTGACCAAGTTATCATGATCATCCTGTTCTATTTTCTCATGCAATTTTGAATTTGTTATTTCAAGCTCAATGGCACGATCATGGGAGACTTTCAGAGCAACATATAATTCATGAAATTGAGAAGCATTAATGGAACAATTTGTAGCAGTGAAAAACACATCTTGAGCAATACATTCAGAAATCAGATTCTCATTCAATGTATGCAAGTTCTTCCTCTCAATCTCATTATATTTTAATTCTCTCTCATAATCACTAACCTCAACAATCATTGCATCAAATTCCTTTTCCATTTCTTTAATGTCTGAATTCATTCCTTTTTTAAGACTCTCAAAATGATCTTTTAGTTGTTTAAAGAAAGGCATGACTTCAGTTAAATAACATTCTTTAGTTTGCTCAAAACCCCTTTCTCCTTCAGTAATACCAGTGGGTGTGATCCTTTTCTTGCAAGTTTTCTCAAAATCAACAAATAGTTGAAAGATAACATATTGACTAATTAAGGTCTTGCTTTTAGTGGCAATTGTTCTAGGAACAAGATGCATTGGTGTATTCGGAGGATACAAAGTCGCTCTAGGCATTTTCCTAAGGGGAGGGTTCGTTACAACAAGATTCTCTGCTTTTTGCTTATCTAAATCCTTTTTCCAGAACACTTGTTCAGGGGTTAATAGAGTCTGAGGCTTAAACTTGTTCAAGGAGATCCAATTTTCTTTAGTGTAATTATGGGGTTTAATCGTTATGTTATTCTTTTTACACTCAGGATCTTCTAACTTCTTATTCATTTTCTCCCTAGTGACTTCATCAGATTTCTTATCTTCCTCAGTGCACTCAACGCAACTAGGTTTCTGCCTAGGCTTAAGGATTTCATTACCATCATAAAGCACCTTATGAGCATTTCTAGCCTTTTTAATTACCTCTGGATTTGGTTCCTCAACAAGGGGAATGCTATGCTTATCGCTTAAGACTCGATGCTTAGTGATCATGTGAGCAGTTTGAATGGTATTCCCTTGTACGCACAACTTATTTTCAAGCTTGTTTTTCAAAGTTTTTAGATTGGAAAAATCATTCAAAAGTTTTGATTCCTTAGCCTTGAATTCTTGCTTAAGCATTTTAACATTTTCTTGAAGTTCGTGTTTTTGCTTAGCAGTTTTGGAAAGCTTTTCTTGTAAGGAGTTTAACTCTTGTTTTAATACTTCTTCTCTAAAATTACTTTTTCTAATAATTGTACGTATTTGGATATCCATCTCCTGCTCACGAGTGGTAAGTTCAAACTTAGCACGCTGTTCGTATATGGCAACTTGATCCTTATAGGTATTGAGTTCAGTGGTCAAGGAATCATCAGGCACAAATGCAGTGTACTCATGCAATTCATAATCATCATTTTGAGACGAAGATGCATACCTAGGTACTGCAGAAACTTTCATGCAACTTTCCTCTGCATTAACGTGCACAGGTTGTGGCCGGTGCATCTCTATCTTGGGTACATCCGAAGCTTCCATGGAGCGTTCCTTTGCATTAGCTTGCACGGGTTGTGACTGGTGCACCTCTCTCTCTTGTGAACATGAGCATGAAGATTCTATTTTAGCATTGTCCGACTCATCATTATTTATTTTCTCTAACATTCTGCATTCAGCAACACCCGATTCTTCCACAGATACATTACCCAACTTATCACAACAATCTCTCAACTGCACCTGACACTCATTCACTTTTTCATCCTTTTGTGCAGTTTCCTCAATGTACTTTTTCACATTATCCATGAGTTGGATAAATGTCTCAATGAATTCCTGAATTTCCATTCCAGTATGTTTTTTGAAGGAAATTCCAGTCAAGTGTTGATCGTAATCTGCTGAATATTCCCCACTGATGAATGGCTGAAATTGTTTGTAGATTACTTGAAGAGCTGCACTGGAACCATCTTTTTGAACTTCTTCATTGGTAAGTTGCAGCTTTAAATGCTCTAAGTTCAACAGCAAGCTTCTTGTCAATGTAGGTAAGTCCTGGCGGAAAAGAGCACTACATGTTCGATCCCCAGCTATGGATAACAACTGTATGAGGTGCAGATGAAGTAGTTGATAGGGCTCAATGCTGCATTCCATTTGCATGGCATTCTGTAGCAGGTGCAATTCATTCTCATTGTACTCAGAACATGAAGATCTCACATCCTCGTTGTTTAATTCAAACATCTTTAATCGTTCAGTGTAGCATCCATTATCATTATTATCCACAGCATCATACAATTTAAGCACTTCTGAAATCACTGGGTCAGTAGAATAAGACATGATGTGGTAGAATGCACGGGATTTTACAAGTCTATGATTTAAACCGAGAAATAGAATCTTTCGCGGGATTTTACTAAAATCAAGACTAAACCGTTAAGCAATGACCAATGGAATGTGTTAAGACGACTGATGGATCGACACAATGATAGAAAATTGTGTGTTAGGTCTTATGATTGTTTGTGGGATAAGCAGAGATGTTGTTTGGTTGTGATTTGGGTTGGTTGTAGCACGATTTTATGGAGAAATTGAGGTCTAAAAACTTAAAAGCTCAATAACTTCCTTTCGGAGAGGATTTGGGCCTCGAAAAATTCGTTTCACGACAACGTGTGAAATCTCACAATATTCAGGCTGTTCCGGTCGTTTTGACAGGTATTTCGCTGAAAACGGAGTTACGGATCAAAAGTTATGGCCGTTTGAAGTTTTGACGTAAAAAGTCAACTTTGGTCAAACCTCTTCTTCGTAAAAATCAACCAAGTCGCTAAACCCCTTGAACCAAGTCGCTAAGTACCAAGTCGCTAACCAAGTCGCTAAGTACCAAGTCGCTAAGTACTAATTCGCTAAAGCTCCAAGTCGCTATATAACAACTCGCTACAATCCAAGTCGCTAACAAAATTTTGGCAGCAATTCGCTAATCAAGTCGCTAAAGATTCAAGTCGCTAAATAGCAACTCGCTACTGACCAAGTCGCTAACACCAAGTCGCTACCCGTAGTGGAGAGTCCACTACTTGTACTATAAGTCGCTAGGCTTAAGTCGCTAGCTCCAAAAACTGCAACTCGCTACAAAATTGTAAAGCAAGTCGCTACTAAGAAACAAATCCGTAGGTCAAGTCGCTAGCAAGAAAAACACCATAAACATCACTTTTCAATCCAAAAACAACCCAACCAAGATGATTCAAGCTTACCAAATGAAAACCTAAACACTTGTGATGATTCTAAACATAAAAGTACTAACAAAATCCAAGCTTTAACACAAGACATCAACCAAATGATGCACAAACCACTAAACTTTTTCAAACTCAAAAACCACCTAAAAACCACTAGAAATCCAAAGATGTGCAAGATATGATCTAACCATGGCTCTCTGATACTAATTTTAGGATATTAGTTTTCACATACACATCAAACCATAACACAAAGTGGGCGTATAAGTGGAATTCTAGAGAGAGAAAGTTAGAGGTATAGGGAACTTAGTGAGAGAAAGTGAAAGATATTATTATGAGCTCCAACTCTCTACCTTGGAAGGTAGAGAGTATTTATAGTCTTACATAAATCGCCACACAACGGGCTGTGGATCAGGCATACAGTGGGTAAAGACCCGTCCGTCCTCCACGGTGTTACTTAACTAAATACTACTTAACTTAAAAGAACTACGACTACGAGCTTTCTAACGATTACATATACTTGAGGTGACCGACTCTTTAATACCTGGAATTTCTAATTCCTAACAAAGTCCCTTTTGTACTAAGCATTAAATAAAGGTGAAGAGAAAAGTAGAATTAGAGCGAGAACTTCCCTGAGATTTGCTCCAAAAAGAAAGAAGGCCCACGAAAAGAATTGTGCCTTCGCATAAGCATCCACGAGCAAGCTTCAATCCCTGAAATCACACTACCGACAAGCATAATTCTAAAAAAGAAAAAGAAAAATGAAAAAGAAACCTAACTCACTTTCGTAGGAATCACGGCTGCATTTAGCGTATGCAACAAGCCTTTTAAACCACTTGGAGTCCCAAGTGGACGAGTGTAGTCTCGTGAGGGCTTACAGGGAACATACCCACAAAGTTCATTTAAAAACTAATACAAGGTTATTGTGTTTAAAAAGAAAGAAGTGTTACAGAGGATAGTTACGCCGTAACTCCTATAAGGAGTTATGTCGTAATTAATGCAAAACCTGGAAGACGCTACAAGAGTGTAGCTACGGCATAACCGTTGCATGGGATTACGCCGTAATTGGTAATGCTCTGAGAAGCTACTGCAAAAAGTATGTTACGGCGTAACCATAAGAATGAGTTACGCCGTAACTGTGGAGAGATCAGGTCCCCGTTCAGCATGCTGCAGCAACTTTTCTCCGTTTTCCTACAAAAATGATTAAAAACACAAAACACAACAGAAATGGAAATAAAACAAATGAAAGGGATAATTCGGGTTGTCTCCCGAAAGAGAAATTTTCTTTACTTACGAGTCTTTAAGTTAGACTCAAAGCCTCGGGGCTTTATGGTGGCCTTCGGACTTGGCCCATTTATTCCTTAGCTGTTTTTTTGTTCGAGGATGGCTGGTCCCAAACACAAGGAGGAATAATCGGGGTCAAGGAGTATCGATTTTCTTGCAAAAAATTAGCTTTCGCCCATTCGTAGCGAAATTTAGCCTCGACTTCCCATTTTAGCTTGACAGCTCCAAACTTCACTTTTAACCAATTTTCAAATGAGATTCCCTTTTATCCGAATTTCATTCTCCTTTCCTCGTCAAAGCACGCCCATTTCCTTGCGTTTGAGCCAGTTGGGATCATGGAATTCTCCTCCATCGCAAATTTTCCGGTTGGGGTCGCACGTAGGCCATGCTCTGGTGAATTCATCAGACATCATAGCCGGTTTGCAAAAATGAAGAGTCCAATCGACCTCAGTGAACCAATCGTTCATAATATTGTGTCCTTTAATCCACCACTTCTAGATTAGTTTTTCGTCTTCCCAGCACAACCAAACTTCTGCTGCCCTTTTTATCCTTCGAATGAGAAATTGTCCTCCCTCATTACATCGTTTGAGAAACGGAGAACACGTAGGCAATCTCACTTTAGAACCCTCAATCAAAGAAATTTCAGGAGTACAACAGTGAAGTTTTCCCGTAACAACAATATCAGGAACGGAAGGTCGAACATAATCATCTTCTTCTTCGCTGTTGTCATCATCACTAGACTCGGTTCCCTACAAATGGCCAAAATATGTAGGAGGAAACCTATCAGAACAATTAACTTGATCCTCCTTTGAATCTTCATTTGTCACTATTTCATCCAGCTCATGTCACAAAGTTTTGTCCATTTTTAATTCTACTCTGTCACTATAGTATCCCAATGAGTCAAGGAACGATTTACCAAGAATTAAACGTTCCCTCATGTTTTTCTCCATGTCGATAACCACAAATTCGGGAGCAGATACGAACCTGTCTACCTTAACACAAACACCACCCGTGATTCCTGGGGGGGGGGGTAGCCTTGGTCATATTGGCCATCTCAATCACCATATCCGTTTTCTAAAGATGGATTAATTTGAGTTTTAAGAATATTGAAAGTGGCATGATGTTTATATTAGACCCAAAATCTACTAATCCCAAGATATCATGATTCCCAACTGAACATGGAACTACGAACCCGTCAGTGCTAACATCTTTAACTGAAAATAACCCAATTTCTGACCTGTTTACGTCTTCTGACTCCAGGTTACGCCGTAACTCAGGAAAGTAGTTACGGCGTAACTACAACTGATTTTCGACAGTCGCAGCTTTTAGATTTTTGGTTGGAGAATGGCAATCTTCAATCACTTCATGTGAATCCTTATCAGCAAAAACGACATTACATACCACCATAGGTTTGTCCCCCTCAGGTTCAGTGTCATTCATCTCTATCACTGCACTAAGTTTCTCCACCATGGCTTCTAGGTTTTTAAGGGTTGTGTCGTGTCTAGAGAGGCTTTTATTTGTATTTTCGTGGAAATCCTTGAGCCATTTATCTTGTTCTTTTTGCTTTTGGGCTGAACTTTCCAGGAATTGGTTAATGGTCTCTTCAATGTTGGGCCTTTTTTCTCCATAAGGCCCGCGGTTGTAATTTCCAGAAGGCCCTCCACGATAGCCATTACTATTCCGATTTCCCCCATAAAACGGTCAATTTTCTCCATATTTAGCTTCTTCGATTGTGCTATCTTCTTTAATGTGAGGACAATTTTTGGTGAGATGTCCTCCTCCGCAGCTTTCACATCCTACTTGGATGGCATGAACACTTTCTCTAAGCTTGAGCATGTCTCGACCAAGATTTTCAATTTTGCTAGTAATGGCGGCAATTCCATCAAGATTTCTGCCTTGGCTCCTCTTGCTTCCTCCATCGTGCCATTTTTGGGAATGATCGGCCATTTTTTGGATGGCTTCAATGGCGAGAGTAAGAGTCATGTTCGGGATCGGTCCTTGGTAGTCCAGCATCTGTCTTGTAGTTACGTTGATACCTTTGTAAAAGATGTTGACCTCTTGCTGGCTATTCAAGTCATGAGTTGGACACTTGTAGAGGAGATCGTTGTATCTATCCCAGGCTTGATATAACGTTTCATCGTCATCTTGCTTGAAATTATGGATTTCCATGAGCTGATTAGATATCTTTGACGGAGGAAAATATCTTTGGATGAAGTGCTTTTTTAGTAGAGCCCATGTATCAACTGCCCCGGCGGGCAATCTTTCTATCCATCTTCTTGCTCCCCCAGTAAGAGTCATGGGGAACACCCTTAGCATAACATCGTCATGAGATACACCCGGAATGTTGAAAAGGCTTGCGATGTACAAGACATTCTTAACGTGCTCATACGCATCTTCGTCCCTATTTCCTGAAAAAGGGTTAGCACGAAGCTCCCTCATAAATTGATCTTTAATCTCGAAACGGACATTAGCTCCAATCGCCGGTCTTACGAGCCCCGACCCTTGTTCTTCTCTTGTCAATGCCAAATATTCCTCAAGAGTGAGGTCATCAATGTTAACAACTTCCATGGTACCTGAAACTTGAAAAGAGATCGTGAGAAATTGAGAAAATTTAAAACAAAACAAAAATGAGAGACTTAATGAAAATCCTAATATAACTCCCCGCCAGCGACTCCAAAAACTTGATGCAGGTATTACTGACCAGGTTTTAATATTTATATTGTCTCATTATACCTATGGTCTACCCTAATGCACTAACGGGCAGTGTACCCGGTTGTGTGTAGTGTAGTATTCGGTAAACCGAGGTCATCCCAAGAGCTATGTGTACGGATTTTAACTAAGTGTAGGTGTCACAGATTTTAAGGTGGAAATGATTAATTAATAACTAAAGACAAGAAAAAAAATAAAGAAAGCAAATAAAGGCGAAGTTTGTGATCAATAGAGGAGAAGTGTGCTAACCTAGTTAATTTTCCTATCATGTTAAGTCCACGTTTAATTACTTCCAATTGCTTCAAGCGGGGGTAAAAGTCGCTAGGACAGCATTTGGCCAGTTCGTCCTAACCTATCAGCAAAGGTTTCTACCGGAGATCATCAGGTGACCCCTCGAAAGTCCAGTTGTTTTTAGTCTCCTAAGACAAGTTATTAAGTACCGCTACATGCAAGATTCATAACAATGAGTGCCCGGGCACTAGCATCTTAAACACTCATCCCTAACTTCTTAAGTTCATCCAAATGGTAGGTGATCAGTTGTTCAAATCGCACAAGCGAGGAAGGATCGTCAGTTGGTCAATTCTTACCCTTCCTAATCAGTCTAACTACTTAGGGTCAGTAGGTCATATCTCCTAAGTAACTAGCCACTACCGCCATTCAAAGCTACCAAAACAAGGATAGCTACCAACAAACTATGCATGCATACACTAGAAACAATTATACGTAAGCAATGTAAACACAAACAAAATAATTAAAGAATCATAACTAGGCTAGCACCAGAGGTGCTTAGCCGCTCATATTAACTAAAGCAATCGATATAATGTTTAACATATCGAAATACATGAATTGAAAGTAAAGAAATGATAAAATGCTAATGCTTATCGTAGGGGAGTGATTTCTCCCTTGGAGATGTTTCCATATGCTCCTCGAGATCTGCCTTCAACCTTCTACCCACGTTCTCTGAATTGGTGTGTGAAGTGAATGAATAGAAATGCTGGAATTTGGGCGGTATTTATAGGTCAGATATGGTTACGGCATAACTTAAGTTGAGAGTTACGCCGTAACATCCAATTCTTTGTAATTTGCTCTGGAAAAGCTGGTTATGGGGTAACGTTAGGAAAGAGTTACGCCGTATCTTCAATAAATCATGGTTACGCCGTAGTTGTGACAAGAGTTAAAGCGTAGCTTGCAGCGGCGCGAAACCTCATTTAACCTAATTAGTTACGGCGTAATCTTGGGATGGTGTTACGCCGTAAACTTCAGTTGAGTTGGTTTTCTGAGTTACGCTTCTGTTACGGCGTAATGTGAGAGGAGAGTTACGCCGTAACATCTTCAAAATGAGCATGCTATCATATATCTTCAATAAACTCTCCAAATCCGTGTCTCATTAGCTCCAATGCTCGTAATTTACCTGAAAATGAAATATAGAGGAAAACAAGCGTAAATCTATATAAATGATATAAAATACAAGCATTATCGGGGGAAATTGACACTTAATATTCAGGATTATTTGATGTTATCAATGTGGTATTCATATTTGCAATACACTATAGGGAATTAGAGGAGCAAAGAAGCAGGCCTATGGGGAGCAATACCTATTCGTAGGAAATGAAGTGCGAGCAGCTGTTGAAGCTATAGGAATGTCTGATTTAGTTTTGCCTTCAAGCTTAGTACTAGTTTTGACCAATTGTCATTACGCGCACCTTCTATAATTAGAGGTGTTGTTTCTGTTTCCTTGTTAAAAGATATTGGTTTTGTTCACACGTTTACTAGTTATGGAATTTCAGTTTCTTTAAATAATGTTTTTTACTTTAATGCAATTCCTGTAAATGGTGTGTTTGAGATTGATATGTGTAACACCCCCAAATCTCGGTAAAGCGAAAGGCTTAAACAAGCTTTCGGGGCGTTACTAGATTGGTACACAACACAAGTATAGGAAAAAAAGATAATCATAAATAGTTCTGAACCAATCCCAGAGTTAATTATCTGATTACATTTATTCCAAAATATTCAAATGTAAGGCCCAAAAGAGATTATAAAGTAGGTCCACATAATATTATCAGAGTTTATTGTGATCCTTCAACCATGCCTCTTCTGCCAAGCCTCCATAGAACAAGCAATCCAAACATCAGCTCAATTACATGAGAAAACATGCTAAACGGTCAGCTAACGCTGGTAAGTTCATAGGTTTAAGTATAAATTAAAGAGTGGTCCTGAAAGAGTTTATTTGCTATGCGAGAGTAAGACAGATATACAATAAACATTCCAATCACATTCCATCAACACTCGAGATCTCAGCAAGGGCCCCAAGCGACTCTAGCCAGTGTAACCACCCGCATTTTCAGGTTACTTTTTATTTTCGAGAATTTACTATTCACTTTTACTATTTATCCCATAAAACTTATTTTTTATTTTACTATCATGACAAGATAAATAAAACTCGACAAGTCATCTTGACGATATACGTTGAATCCATTCAGAACCGATTTCACAAAACCGTGTCTGAGAATTACTTTAGGGTTTAAACGTCATTCGGGCATCCCGTTATGTCCATAAAACACTGTAAACATTAGAAATATGTAATTCTACCATTTTACGACAATTCCACAAATTTTGGAATTTTACGTTTTCCAGTTCTGCGTTTTACGTGAATTACGCGTTTTTGACCCGCGTTTCCAGCTTTAGACAGCGTTTTAGCACCCAATAAGACTTATCACTCATTTTATATTTTTATATAGAGTATAATGATGAGTTTCATCATTCCTGCAAGTTTCGTATTTTTACAATACCTGGTTTTACGTTTTATGGCTTAACAAATTACGGTTGGCATTTAACGGAACCAAAAAACCTTCTAAAATCAAGATAATACCAAGACACACTATCCTAACCCACTCACCCATTGTGACCGCCCCTTGTGAGGTGAGTCACCTTGGTGGTGGCTTGATATTCGTCATTCTACTTGTAAATACTTACAAGTGTCCTAACTTAACCATGGTTAACATTTAACCCAATATATGGTTAAGCAAACCTTCCCTCCTATATATAGCAAGTAAAAAAACTTCATAAATTTCCCATCCCTCCCCTTCTTTGGTCGTTTATCACATAACACAAGCACACATTCCATAATTTGATTCATGACTCTAAGTTTATGCTAAGAAGTTGCAAGTAACAAGTTACTACATCAAATCTCTAGCAAGTTTAAGTGATCTTCTTGAGTTTAAATCCAATCAAGTCACTTAGAACTTCATCACCAATCCTTCAAGATTACAAGAAGTATAGAAGGGTGCCAAGGTGTGGAAAGATTGATCAATCAAAGTCCTAATCCTTACTAAGTTACTCCTTTCTTTAGAAAGCCAAAAGTTGTAAGAAACTAATCACCACAATCACTCCTTTATCTTATGTTTATTAATCCTAATCTTGTCAATTTCATGCTATATATATGGTTACTATGTTGATTCATGATCTACATATACTCAATCATAAGTTTTAATTCACATATTGTTGTAAAAATAACAAACTAGTAAACTAGTCATATTCTACATATTTGAAGCCATTTAAACCAACTACATATAGACTTGGTAACTTACATATTATTGTAGAAAAGATAAAAAGGTAAAAATAGCAACTTGAATCACCCGAAACGGATAAACGAGTCAAAAGTTATAGTAAAAAGAAGTTAGCAAAAACCTAGAAACACCAAAATGGCTACTGCTGAGTCTGTCTAAAAATAAGTGGTACTTCTGGTCCGAATCATCAAAAAGTTAAAGCACGAAAGTTGTCCGGAACGATGTTTTACGGCTACCGCCAAGGAACTCGGCCTAAAAATACCAAATGATATCATTTACTGCCTAAAATTTGTAAAACATTTTTTACCGGCAAAAGTTGGATTTTCACAAGTTAAAAATATAAAAACCATGTTATTTTCATAACTAGTTACATATTAAATTTTTTACCAAAACTTCATTCTTGACCATATTAATAAGTTGTGATCACTAGCAAACTATGCGAACTTGTAAAAACTAGATCTTTACTAAAAACATAATAAAACTTTATGATATACCAATCTTCACTTAAAACATATGTTTTATCTACTAAGTACTACAATACTAGGGAGCTTAATGTGAGGGGTTTCATTTGGGTAAAACGTATCGACGAGTTGCTGGATTTACGATTTAAAGTGTCCTAGCTCCTCGAACGTTTACTACATGACCTCTGAATTATGATGGCCCGAACGGTAGTACGATATCTATAAACTAAATACGTTTTCACATATTAAACTGTTACTATAAACATCGAACTATAAATGACTACATCATGATCAACATAGAGACATATATAGCATGGTTTATGTTTTTCCTAAACATTATTTCAAACCTAAGTCGCAACATTCTATTTTTAGGTTGCACGTAGAAGTTTCCCGGTTTATCCATCACATCCGTTAAAGCACTTAACATCATTAACTCTCGGTGAGTTCATAGCCCCACTTTTTATTACCTAATTGTTTTACAAACCCTTGGGGGGGGATACATGCTTTATTTTTAAACCGAATACATTGCTTTACAACTGTATGCTTATCTGATTGTTTTATTAGCATTAAGTTACCACATTTGCCAAACATAAGTCCCTAAATCATGAACCATTAATCACTAGAGAGAGTGAGCAAGAATATTGTGAATAGATCAATTGGGATTGATGAATCTCGTTTGTGTTTTCCTAGTTAAAGGCAAACAAACGCACTATATTTGAGTAACATTAGGTAAAAACGGCAATTTTACCTATTAGGGCTGGTACCAACAATTTCACCAATTAATTTTGGAACACGTTAACGCCTTGGTTGCATGATGCTTAGTGTAATAATAATTGTTTTGTTTTCAAACCATCGGTTTGAGTCTAATTAACTCACACTACCAATATAATGAGTTCAACCATCAAACAAACTCTATTAATTTCACTCAACCTTTGTGTTGACAGTTTTAAGCGTGTATTTCAGGTCCATAATGTTGAAAGCTGGCACTGAAGGGCAAGGACTAAATCAAGAAGGCTATAATTATTTTATCATTCAGTTGAGACATCAAAAGACTTTATATTGATGCATTTTGTAAACAATGAAACCAACTGAGACCTATTTTGTAAACTATGATATATTTTAATAATGAATGATAAATCCTTTTTAAAACGACTCCTTTAGAGCCGTTTTCTATTATTATGACTGTTGTACCGTCGAGTAACACCCAATTTAAATTCCGCTGCATATCATGTAATTGAGGGTGTTACAGATTGGTATCAGAGCCATGGTTATATAAAAACGAGTCTAAATTGAGACTTAAACTATAACTACTTTTACAAACAAAAACATCTTATAGCCTTCCGTTCTCCGTGCCTTCCATCCTCTAGATGATTATGGCCTTTTAAGACATGTTATAATAGCATGAACATAATAGTATATTGATATATACACTTGAACTATTTGAGCATTCCCCATAAACATTAGAATTGTTTTAACATCATAGTTTCTTATTATAGTCATTGATGACGTATAATATGTATAACAGGCCTGCTAGGTCCAATACACATCATACACATACCAGGCTCAGGCCCAATAACTATAAATCCTGGGCCTACAGTAAGCCCAACGACAGAATTAGCTATGGTCTAGATCACAGGACGCATACAAGATGCACAGCAGGCTGAGCCTCCAGCCGTTAGACATCTTACGCCCGCGTCCGCAATCAATACGGAACCTTGTCCGCCAAGGGTCCGGATCCGGTGACTAACTACTACATGCGAGAATCTAGGGAACCCTAGCGGTAAACATTGCCTATAAAAGGGGCTCTAATCCCTATACAAGGTATAACTTTCTCTCTCTTAATTACATACACATACTCTAGTTTCCCTCTCAAGAATGCGTGCTTACTCTCACGCCGGAGTCTAATCGTGGGGTCCGTCCCCATGGTAAGACTAACGGTTTACCTTTCTTGTGCAGGGATCTCATTCAAACTATTTGGATTAGTACAAGATCAGCCCGTTAGAAGCTTGTTGGCCCAATCCAGTAAGCTGTATTCACATCTATTACAACCCATCACACAAATTGTACTAACAAGTTGGCGCCATCCGTGGGACCCAGTACACAACCGCGTTCCGAAAAGGAAAATTGCTTACCAAAAGAGCTCGTTCTGATCCTACCCCCGCCCCTGTATCTGTGGTGCGAACAAAGGAGGAAAGAAAAATTCGATAGATCTGGAAGGATCTGATGGGTCCGCATCCAGTGCAGCCATCAAAAAGTACTGCGACAAGTACTACGAACATATTTTACCCATTGTGACAGAGAAAGTTCGGAAACAGGAAGGAAGAATCAAGGCTAGAGAAATGGTGAAAACCCGGTTAGACTTTAGCGAAGCATCACAGCAATCCGAATCTGGAAAGCAAGCGCAAAGGAAGGATCTCAGAAAGAAGATCGAATCTCTAAAGCGCCGGAACACGAGGGAAAACTCCGAGCTAAGTGTAACACCCCCAAATCTCGGTACAACGGAAGACTTAATCAAGTTTTCTGGGCGTTACTATTGGATTGGTATCTCACATAAGTATAGCAAAAAGATAGTCATTTAACATTCAAAACCAATCCCAAATTTGAGTATTCAAAACATTTAATCCAAAAGTATAAATATTAGGCCCAAAAACGATTTAATAAAATAGGTCCCCAAAGTTTATCAGAGTCAGAAATGATCCTTGAACCCCGCCTTCTTGCCAAGCTTCCACCGATCACGTATTCCAAACATCTTTCAAATACCTGAGAAATCATGCTAAAAGGTCAGCTTACGCTGGTGAGTTCATAGGTTTAAGTTCAATAAAATCATAGTGGACCTGTAGGAGTTGATTTGCTATGCAAGACCTAAGATAGATAAATACCGTTTGCACACACCGATCCTACCCAGATCACCAACCATATAACCATATCCCGCATCCAGGGATTACTCAGGCCCCGCGACTCTAGTCCAGCACTGTCGTGGCAACCTCTAGAACAGTTTCCAACCCCGGACTAGGTCGAGGTAGAAGCCTATTCTTAGCTAGGCAACGGTTCAACCTAGTCTATGGCAACAACTACCGCACATCTATCTAAACAGTCAAGCATATAAGCAAATCCAAAAAGTTTTAACGGTCCAAAAACAGTAGCATGATTCTCACCCCAAATTAGTTAAAAACGTAGATAAAAGTGGGGCTATGAAACTCACCTCAAGCAATCAACGTACAAATAAACACTAGCAGAAGATAACGGTAATCACGACATAACAACTATCGACTCGGCACAGCCTATTAATGTAGACCAAATTTTAATATATATATTTCTTGAAATCAACGTTATCTACCCCAATGAATTCCATTTCGTTATTTCCAAAAATGTCCCGTTTCACCATTTAATCCTAGTGTTTGGTATCCTCATGTGGGTGTATCGACTCAATATGATGCAATGAATGCACTCAACCAACCAATATGTGACTCAATGCAACACAATGAGACATCTAAGCGATAAGCTCCATAGTCCAATAAGTTTCGGAATAAATAGTAGACCTTATCGAATTCGTCAACTTGATAAACTCATTTATTTATTCGTGTCGCTTATTATCCCATAAACTGGTCGCATCCTAAAGAGTCATAAGGATAATTCATCCATTAATAAGGTTAACCAACGTACCTAGCGGGCTCTTATTAGATTCGTCAACCTAATAAGTCCGCTACCCACGTGGATCAACACTATTAACGTTAGGTTATCCGTAACCCATGCACACAACGTAAGTAAATAAATACTTGAAAATGGTATTAAATGCCCATAATTGGCATTTATCGATAAACGTGTACTCGAAACATTAATTACTTATTTATTATAAAACATTTCCATTTTTACTCGTTAGTTTCCATTTAAAAATAGTAAATAACAAGATAAGACTTGTTATCGACATTTTTAGTATAAAAGCCCTTTTTATTATTTAGGTTTCATAATTTATTAACATTTTCATATATATATATTTCGTCAAATCCCAATATCAATTTCATATCGTTATTCGTTTCGAGTCCACAAGCACGAGTCATGACTTCTTGGCTTTTAATCAATCAATAGTCCAAACTATACTAAAGTCCATGTTACGGCGTTGTCGGGGTCATCTATTGACTAAAAAGTCAAAGTAACACCGACGTTGCTCAAAGTTGACAATTATATATATCAAGTCCAATAAAAAGTCATAATAGCGCAATTCAATCCTAAATCAACTCAAAACAATCTCGCCAACCAATCAACCAACCAAATATGCCCGAAACCAATGTTATGACCCTAATGGTTAAGACCACGTGAACCAAACAAGCTCTAGAAGCTTTTCGGCTCCACGCGTCTCATCCAAGCACCAACAACATCAACCAACAAGCTACCAAAACGACCCGACCCGGACCCAAGGTCCAAGTGGTTCACGTACGCAACCTAAGGTGCACGTACATGCCTTAGGTGGCTCGTACACCATTTCTTTCCCAACCAAACACTACCAAATCACTACCACAACATCCAAATACAATCAATCAACCTCCAATCATCAACCAAACATCAAACCCAACATCTATTCTAACCCAAAACATGAAACTAGACCTAAAATGCAAAAACCCATCAATATGATACACCACATGCTTACCAAACACTAGCTACATGTTTATTTAAGTGTTAATTAGACTTAATCCCATGTTTAAACCAAAAGCCCTAAAAATTATAATATGGTCGAACCATATTATTACCATACGTGGCTTCACAAAGCTCAAACAAGCATAACCCATGTTCCATTTACCTTATTCAAGCCCGATCTATAATATTGGATGAAAACCCTAAAAGTACGAATCTTAATCTTAAGATTTGAAGGTGTTATGGAGGTCCAAATGGAGCGTGTAATATATGGTTGGAAAGAGGAGAAAGAGAGCTTCAAGATGGTGGTGGAGGTAGGTGGTCACGCGCCAGTGGTGGCCGAATTTTGGCCAGAATAGTGGCGGCGGCCGGTTAGGTGTTTAGGGTTAGGGTTTTATTTATTTTGAGGAGAGAGAGTTAGAGAGAGAAAAGTGTAATGTGTGTTTTTAGTGAGAGAAGTAAAAGGGTGGTAATGAGGTGAGGTGAGGTTATATATATATATATATATATATATATATATATATATATATATATATATATATATATATATATATATATATATATATATATATATATGAGGGAGGGACTTAAAAATAAAGAAAAGGGGAGGAGGGGGGCGCCGGCTAGGAAGGAAAAAGAGAGGCCGAAGGAGTCATTTTTCGTAAACTATCCCGTTTACCCATTCCCGAGCTCATATACTGTCCCCCGAGTGTCCCACGACGTTCATTCAACTTTCTAACATCGTTATTTATGTTTTTCCACGAGTTTTGACTATTTATTTGCCAATTTTCGAGTTACGGTCTAAAAGTTACGTTATTTCTCGTTTTAGGCTTTTCTAGTGCCGAATCGCATAGTGCCTACCGAATAGAGTTAAAACTCACACGATAACTCGTTTAATAATGAAATAAGCCATAAAAACCAATAGAAGATATAAAATCAAGTCATGGTTGATAAAAATAGTGATAAAGGCAAAGCTCGGTTTAGTTTAACGTAATGCGGTTACCTAAAATAGACTTCCTAAATTGCCAGTTGTCACAGCCTCCCAGCCTCAGAAGAAATCCGTCCCGGGTTTCACTCCGAGTTGCTTGATGTCATGAAAAGTTTAGGATACTTCCTACGGAAAACGTCCTCACGTTCCTACGTGAACTCCGGTCCATGTCGGGAGTTCCAACGAACTTTGATAATTGGAATACGGCTATTCTTCCGCCGTTTAATCTCACGATCCATGACCTCAATCGGTTCCTCAACAAAATTCTATTTCTCATCAATACGAATATCTCTTAAGGGAACAACTATGTTTTCCTCCGAAAGACATTTCTTAAGATTACTAACATGAATGACATTCTGTACACTGCTCAATTCCGATGGTAGCTCCAGGCGGTATGCTACCGGTCCGATCCTTTCTAGGATTGGAAAGGGACCAATATATCGGGGATTGAGTTTTCCACGCTTTCCAAATCGAATCACTCCTTTCCAAGGAGAAACTTTCAACATAACATGATCTCTAACCTGAAATTCTAAAGGTTTACGTCTCCTATCGGCATAACTCTTTTGTCTATCACGAGCGGTTTGCAACCGGTTACGAATCTGAACTATCTTCTCAGTGGTTTCTAGGACAAGTTCGGGACCTGTAAGTTGACTCTCGCCAACTTCAGCCCAACAAACCGGAGAACGACATTTTCGGCCATACAGTGCCTCAAATGGAGCGGCCTTAATGCTAGAATGATAACTATTGTTGTAAGAGAATTCAGCCAAAGGGAGGTGTCTCTCCCAGCCTTTGCCGAAATCAATAACACAGGCTCTAAGCATGTCCTCTAAGGTCTGAATGGTTCTATCGCTTTGACCATCGGTTTGAGGATGGTAAGCAGTACTCATATCCAAGTTTGTTCCTAACGCTGAATGTAAGGATCTCCAAAAGTGGGATGTAAAATGGCTATCTCTATCGGAAATGATAGATATCGGTATTCCATGACGCGATACTATCTCCTTAAGGTATAGTCGAGCAAGCTTATCGAGACTATCGATCTCACTAATGGCTAAAAAGTGAGCAGACTTAGTTAAACGATCAACGATTACCCAGATAGCGTCATTGCCGCTCGCTGTTCTCGGTAACTTAGTGATAAAGTCCATGGTTATTCGCTCCCATTTCCATTATGGGAGTTCGGGTTGAACTAAGAATCCTGAGGGTTTCTGATGTTCGGCCTTTACCTTAGAACAAGTCAGGCACCAACTGACATACTGAGCTATATCGGCTTTCATGTTAGGCCACCATTAGAGTTTCTTAAGGTCCTGATACATCTTATCGGCTCCAGGATGAATAGAGTATTTTGATTTATGCGACACGTGCATAATCAACTCACGGATTCCACCATGAAATGGTATCCAGCTTCTGTCTTTGAAGGATAAGGTTCCATCGGAACGCTTCAAGAAGCCGTTTTCACTTTCTACCATTCCATGAAAATTCTCGTAAGGACGGTTCTCTTCCTTCAATGCCTCAACTTGGGCGGCTAATATTTGAGATGGTAGAGGCGAAACAATGATCATTCCTAGGGATCGAATGAGTAGTGGTGGAATGTTCTCCTTACGACTAAGTGCATCAGCCACAACATTAGCCTTACCAGAATGATAACAAATCTCACAATCGTAATAACTAAGCAATTCTAACCAAAGACGCTGTCTCATTTTCAGTTCCTTCTGATCTAAGATTTGCTTCAAGCTCTTATGGTCGGTAATTATTACACACTTAGTTCCATACATATAATGCCTCCAAATCCTAAGGGCAAACACTACAACACCTAACTCAAGGTCGTGGGTGGTGTAGTTTTTCTCATGCTTCTTAAGTTGTCGGGATGCATAAGCAATCACCTTCTCCCGTTGCATCAAAACAGCACCTAAGCCTTTATGCGAAGCATCACAGTATACAAAAAAGTCTTCGCTTCCTTCAGGCAAAGCTAGGATGGGCGCACTACACAACTTCTCCTTCAGAAGTTGGAATGCTTCTTCTTCCTTTTCTCCCCATTCATACTTAACGTCCTTCTGCGTCAGTTTGGCCATCGACTTAGCTATCTTGGAAAATCCCTCAATGAATCTCCTATAATAGCCTGGTAAACCTAGAAACTATCGGATTTCTGATGGGTTCTTAGGAGCTGCCCATTCCTTAATGGCCTTAATCTTAACTGGGTCTACATGAACACCTCAACTATCTATTACGTGACCTAAGAATTGAACGGACGGAATCCAAAATTTACACTTAGAGAATTTGGCATACAGCTTTTCCTCTCTCAACAAACCTAAAATGAGCCTCAAATGCTCTTCGTGCTCCTCTATACTCTTAGAGTATATCAAGATGTCTTCTATGAATACTATTACAAACTTATCCAGGTATGGCTTACACACTCGGTTCATGAGATCCATGAATACCGCTGGCGCGTTGGTCAAACCAAACGACATCACTTGGAATTCATAGTGTCCATAAGGAGTCCTAAACGCCGTCTTAGGGATATCCTCCTCTCGAACTCTAAGCTGGTGATAACCAGATCATAAGTCGATCTTAGAAAAGACACTAGCTCCTTGGAGTTGGTCGAATAGGTCATCTATTCTAGGTAACGGATATCGGTTCTTCACCGTCAACTTATTCAACTCCCTATAATCAATACACATCCGAAATGATCCATCCTTCTTCTTCACAAACAACACCGGTGCTCCCCACGGTGATGAACTTGGTCGAATGAATCCCTTCTCTGACAACTCTGCCAACTGTTTAGACAGTTCCTCCAATTCTCTTGGAGCAAGTCGATAGGGTGCCCGGGCTATGGGTGCAGCACCGGGTATCAACTCTATTTGGAATTCCACTTGTCGGACAGGTGGAATCCCTGGTAGATCGTCAGGAAACACATCCAAAAATTCTCTAACGACGGGTACATCATTAAGGTGTCTTTCACTCTTCTCCTCGCTTTTCTTTTCAGAAATTCGAGCCAAGAAAAGACAACCTCCTCTATCGATGTACTTATGGGCCTTAATACAAGAGATGATGCTCAACCGGGAAGGACTTCCACAGTGTTGGAATCACTCCTAAACTTGAATTCAAGTGTTAGTAATTAATATGTAATAGTTAGCTTAATTATGGCTTTTATGTTAGTAATCAAGGCTAGGCTCATGTAGAAAGCCCATGAGCCTATGCCAAAGCCCATTATGGGAAAGGAAGGGAACTTGCATGTTGCCCTAGTTCCTTCCTATAAATACCCATGTAAACCTTCATTTGAAGGTTGGTTGTTCATCTCATTTCAATATCTACGCATATCCTTTCTTTTATTCATACGCATATTGTTTTGACTTGTTCAACCGATCATTTCTTTCTCTTATTTCTTCTATTGATGCTTGTGTTACATAAATGGGAACCTAACAGTGGTATCAATCGCCAAATAGTTGGGTGAAATTTATTTTGTTTTTGAAGTCTACGCGTAACTCTCGGTTTGCAAACTTTCATACGCATAAAAACTCATTTTTTACACTTTCAAATCCAAGATTCTTGTACTTTTAAGGTTATTAGGTGTTAAAGTTTAAGTTTTTGGCAAAAAGTTTCAAACTTTACGTGTATTTCTTTGGTTTTAAGCTTGATTTGATACGTGTAGATTGTTTTACGCGTAAGGTGTGTTAACGTTTTGGATCATCAAGTTTCACACTTTTGTGTTATTTTAGTGATATTGAAGCTGTTTCATCACTAAAATCTGGTTTAGAAACACTTTTGATAGAAATCTCAGTTTTGGCAAAACTTACGCATAACAAAACCCTAGTTGTTACGCGTAAGCATTTCAAAGTTTGATCTTCAGTGTTCTTGGTTTACTCAGTGTTTTCTTGCTTGGATAAGCCTACAAACACTTCGACTTTGGATATCTTTTGCACTAGAATAAGTGTAAAGGATTTTTTTGGGCAAAACCCTAGTTTTACGCCTAAGCTAACTCTTACGCGTAGAATCTTTACGCCTAAGCATTTCCTTACGCCTAAGCCTTGTCTTACACATAAGCAAATCTTACGCATAAGCATTCTACTCCTAAGTTCTTAGTCTACGCATAAGCTAAGGTTTACTTCACCCTACGCGTAAGCTAATCCTACGCGTAAGCTTACATCTTATGCGTAAGTTGGTGTTTTTACGCCTAAGGTTCTGTTTGCGTAAACTTGGTTTCTACGCATAAGGTTACTTCATCAACAAAGTTTCATTCAACTACAAAGATCCATTTTACAACACAAGTTTTCAAGATGTGTCAACCACCATACTCTAACTACTTTCCACATGTGTATCCTCAACAACAACAACAACAACTCAGTCAACAACAACAACAATTCAATCTACAAAAAAAAGTTTATCAACAACAATTTCCTCAAGGAGCAATTCAACCACAAATGATTCAACCACCCCCTAGTCTTCAAGTACAACCTTACACAAACTTTAACAATCAACATCCGTCCAGGAATAATATGAAGGAACCGTCTTGGTTTGCAAAGATGTGTGAAGCTTTAAGTAGCCAACAATCCATTCATGAGGCTGGATCACTTGATAGACCTCCAATGCTCACTCCCAGAAACTACGATCAATGGGTGATTAGGTTCTTTAGGTTTTGTGATCTAAAGAAGCCACACGGAAAGTTCTTAAAGAAGGTCATCCTGGAAGGTCCGTTTCAGATGCCTACTATCGTTACACCCGGAGATCCAAATGCTAATCCACCAAGAGGTGATGTCACCAACATTGCAAGTCTTACTAACCTCACTGCTGATGAACTTCTACATTTTGAAGCCGATGAGCTAGCAATGCAATACATTCTTTTGGGATTACCCAATCTGATCCTTCGAAGTGTTGATGCTCAAAAGACTGCTAAAGCAATGTGGGAACATATTCATCTTCTCATGAAAGGCACTGAACTCAATCAAGAAGACATGGAATCCAAAATTTACTTGGCTTATGAACACTTCATGATTGAACCAGGAGAGACATTAGAGTCTTATCATCATCGATTCTCAGACATCATCAATGACTTGGAAAAACATAACATCATTATGCCAAGAATTGCAGTCAACACTAAGTTCCTGAGTAGCCTTGGTCCTGATTGGGAAAAGTATGTCATTTCATTCGTTAAGCAAAGAATCTTCATCATGCTACATACGGATTTTTGTACGACTATTTGAAGCCCCACCAAAAAGAAGTTGACAAAGAAAGGGTTATCCGTGGACTCCCCATCACACCTTCACTTCCGGATAATCAACAACTAGCTTTGTGGGCTCAAGCTTGTTATCCTCAATTCCCGTCATTACAAACTGTATTCACAAATCCTCCACAACCTGCTACTCAACCATCTGCTACGATAACACCTTATGATCAGACACAACACCAATCTCAAGAAACTCAATTGGTTCCATACAATAACAACAATGATCAAGCACTTTACAACAGTCGCTCCGATCTCCTTGTATGCTCAAAACTTTTCCGCCATACGGTAAACGCACGATATTCTCATCGCAGATGATGTGTGCACCGTTCTTCGACAACCAATCCATTCCGATAATGACGTCAAAACTTCCCAAGGTAACCGGCAATAGATCTACGCTAAACTAGTGGTCTAGGAAACTTAAGGTACAACCTCGGAATACAGTGTCTATTTTCTCCCTATTTCCGTTAGCTAATTCCACATCGTAACTAAACCCAGAGGTGTTTGGGAGATTCCTAGTAATGGCATAAAATTGGTGGATACAAAACTCATATCCGCACCAGTATCAAACAGTATGGAAGCATAGCGATTATTGAGAAGGAACGTACCCGTAACTACGTTAGGGTCCTCACCAGCTTCCTTCCCAATAACATACACACGCGCTGTTCCCATGTCTCTCTATTGATTCCTTCCCTGGTTCTCCACAACCTCACGCTTCACAGGGTTTAAGCCATTACCTCCCACACCTCGGTTAGCAAATCCTCCTACATTACCGGGATTTCCTCTCATCTACGGCTCTCGGCACTCATTCCTGAAGTGTCCCTTCTTTCCATATCCAAAACAGGTGACAGTGGCCTTCCAGTCCGCTCCTTGTGCAGTTTGAGCTACAACAAGTGGACGAGACCTACAGTCTTTGGCCATGTGTCCTACCTTAGAGCACTTCCTACACACATTCGGGCACAGTCCATGGTGGTGTCGGTTGTAACGACCACACACGGGTCTACTACCCTCGTAACCTCTCTTTTCTCCATTTCCTATGGCAAACACCCTGGCTGTCTCATTCCGTTTGTTGCCATTCCCTTTAACGACTTCATTACTCTTCCTCTTATCACTCCTATCATTCTTACCCTTGTCTTCTACTTCTAATACATAAGAGTCCATCAAACGCTGAGCCACAGTAATTGCTTCATGCAAATTAACTGGCTTCGCAGCGATGACATCATTTCGAGTAGCTAAAGGCAATCCATCGGTATACCTCTCAATCTTAAGGTCTTCAGTGCGAACCATATCAGGGCAAAGCAACAATAACTCTTGGAAATGACGATTCTAAGTCGTCATGTCAGTACCCTTAACCTTATGGTTCCATAACTCACTCTCTAACTTCTTAACTTCATTCCTAGGATAGTAAGTCTTGATCAGGAGAGTCTTAAACTGAGTCCAAGTCATGCTATAAGCTACATCAATTCCTACTGATCTGTGATAGTTGTTCCACCAGGTTAACGCTTCGTCCTTCAAGATAAATGTTGCATAATTAACCTTACAATCCTCATCACAATTACTAACGGTAAACACAGATTCAGTTTTCTCCAACCACCTAGTTAGGTAAACTACTCCCTTAGTTCCTCTGAACTCGATGGGACCACAGAATCGGAACTCTTTGTAGGTATAACCTCGAGTTCGATTCAACATTGGGGTTCCACCAGAGGTGTTAGAGAGATTAGTCTTAGCTAGCAGTTCAGCGACACGCTGCGTCACTAGCTGGTCAATGTGGGCTGGGTTCACAGGTGGAGGGTTTTGTGGAACAGGAACATTCTCAGCACGGTCGTTCACATTCGGGTTTCCTACAGCTGGGTTATCAGTGTTCGGGTTCTGAACAGGTGGAGTGGTCGGGGTAGGATGACGACCTCGATGGACATTGGCAACAACAGCAGCAGGAGCTGCTCGGTTGTTCCTAGACGGGTTTCGTCTTGTTGCCATCATTCTGAAGGCAAGAAGAACAGTTTCATAAGTTCATAATTCACGCTCTAAAGATAGAGTTGGGTTCCAAGGATCACCAAATAAAGCTCGAATACATAATCAAGGTCAACAAGGATAACGCTCTACCAGAACAAAAACAACTAAGGACCGAATCATAAGTAAAGGATGCACGTTCCAATAACCATAACTCATAGGTTTCAAGGTGGAATACATGAAAGGATACAGGGAAATCAAAACGATCCTAACAACGATACTAATAAGATAACTAGGATAATACTACATCTTGAACCAAGTACTACTTAGTTTCAAGATGGTACAAAGCCATGAATCTAACACTATCTAGCCACGACTACGAGCACTCCTAAATGATCTCCAAACATCATCCATCACTCTCCATAGAGACAAAATCCCCAAACGCTGAGAGTCGCAATCCTTCCTAAGATTCACGACCTCCTTCTCCAGCCTATCGACCTTGCGCTGAAGCGCTTGGTCTGCCTCTAAGGCTGTCAAACACTCTGTGTGTCGGTCTCCTACCTGCTCATAAAGTCCTGACTGACCTTCTCTCAAGGCCATCGACTTCTTCTCTATCTTAGTTAAATCTATCCTCAAATCCTCTACACCAGTCCTCGTCACTCCATCTAATCGATCTGACAACCTACTGAGACTAATATTCTGGGATATAATCCTCCTCCAGATCAGACCCGTTCCTCTATACTCCTTGGGCTCTGAAGCAATCTCCGATGGTATCTCAGATCCTAACAGGCTACCTATCTCAGGTGAATGTGGAGGTGAATCAAAACCAAAAGGCTGTCTAGGGGAATCAGGCTCGGGCAAAGGAGAACATGGTCGTGGAGAATGTGCAGGACTCTACAATGGAGGAGTACCCCCTTCTGGGATATCCTCATCATCCTCCTCCTGAGGATCCTCATCCTCATCTACATACTGCTCCTCAATCTCATGCTCCTCCTCGACCTCATGCTCCTCCTCGCCCTCATCCTCAGAGGGAGAGTCCATGAGTCGGAGTCTCTGTACGGGTAAATCCTGAGGTGGTACAATAGGGGATCTAGGTCTTCTAAGACATGGTGATGCTGGTGGTGATGACAGAAGAGAGTGGGCTGCTAAGCGGATAGGTGATGATGGTGGTCTCACGGACATGCAGGCATTACTATAAGCAAGCCTAGGAGTCTGGGCTCGTGCTAAGACCTGATGTAAAGTGAGTTGCCTAGATGAGCTAGGGCGATCTGATGATGATGAACTAGTGTGGCGGGCAATCTCATAAGGATCACCCTGCGCAACCGTCATGAGAGTCAATGCTGGCGAACTAGCAACAACAAGGACCTCCTCAGACACATCAAAACCTAGTAAAGGCATAGTCTGTGACAATGGCATAGGGTAGGTATAAATGTTCGAAAACGACTAGTTTTAATAAGCGCATCAACTCAACCAAAACATATATCACATAATGAAAGTTTTAAAAGTAGAGGTACCGCATTACTCAAAATATGACTTTAAATAAAACACGTAAGTTCAGTTCTATCCCATAATCCCATATCAAATCAATCGAGTTCAAAATTCTAGAATCATAATATACCGTTTACTCAAATCAAATCCGTAGTATCTCGATAATCACATCTCATTTGCCCATAATCAATAATCATATCCCAAGACATAACATCTCATAAGTCAAATCGCAGTTCATACCATAATCAAATAAGAAGCTTCGGCTTGGCAAGCGGGCGTGCGTCGGTCGAGGATCAACTTTCTTGAAAAGCGGTTATAGTTTAGGGTTTATAAAATACCTAGTTCTCTATAACCTTGAGCTCTGATACCAATCTGTAACACCCCCAAATCTCGGTACAACGGAAGACTTAATCAAGTTTTCGGGGAGTTACTATTGGATTGGTATCTCACACAAGTATAGCAAAAAGATAGTCATTTAACATTCAAAACCAATCCCAAATTTGAGTATTCAAAACATTTAATCCAAAAGTATAAATATGAGGCCCAAAACATGATTTAATAAATTAGGTCCCCAAAGTTTATCAGAGTCAGAAATGATCATTGGACCCCGCCTTTTTGCCAAGCTTCCACCGATCACGTATTCCAAACATCTTTCAAATACCTGAGAAATCATGCTAAAAGGTCAGCTTACGCTGGTGAGTTCATAGATTTAAGTTCAATAAAATCATAGTGGACCTGTAGGAGTTGATTTGCTATGCAAGATCTAAGATAGATAAATACCGTTTGCACACACCGATCCTACCCGGATCACCAACCATATAACCATGTCCCGCATCCAGGGATTACTCGGGCCCCGCGACTCTAGTCCAGCACTGTCGTGGCAACCTCTAGAACAGTTGCCAACCCCAGACTAGGTCGAGGTAGAAGTCTATTCTTAGCTAGGCAACGGTTCAACCTAGTCTAAGGCAACAACTACCGCACATCTATCTAAACAGTCAAGCATATAAGCAAATCCAAATAGTTTTAACGGTCCAAAAATAGTAGCATGATTCTCACCCCAAATTAGATAAAAACGTAGATAAAAGTGGGGCTATGAAACTCACCTCAAGCAATCAACGTACAAATAAACACTAGCAGAAGATAACGGTAATCACGGCACAGCAACTATCGACTCGGCACAACCTATTAATGTAGACCAAATTTTAATATATATATTTCTCGAAATCAACGTTATCTACCCCAATGTATTCCATTTCGTTATTTCCAAAAATGTCTCATTTCACCATTTAATCCTAGTGTTTGGTATCCTCATGTGGGTGTATCGACTCAATATGATGCTATGAATGCACTCAAACAACCAATATGTGACTCAATGCAACGCAATGAGACATCTAAGCGATAAGCTCCATAGTCCAATAAGTTTCGGAATAAATAGTAGACCTTATCGAATTCATCAACTTGATAAACTCATTTATTTATTCGTGTCGCTTATTATCCCATAAACTGGTCGCATCCTAAAGAGTCATAAGGATAATTCACCCATTAATAAGGTTACCCAACGTACCTAGCGGGCTCTTATTAGATTCGTCAACCTAATAAGTCCGCTACCCACATGGATCAACACTATTAACGTTAGGTTATCCGTAACCCATGCACACAACGTAAGTAAATAAATACTTGAAAATGGTATTAAATGCCCATAATTGGCATTTATCGATAAACGTGTACTCGAAACATTAATTACTTATTTATTATAAAACATTTCCATTTTTAGTCGTTAGTTTCCATTTAAAAATAGTAAATAACAAGATAAGACTTGTTATCGATATTTTTATTATAAAAGCCCTTTTTATTATTTAGGTTTCATAATTTATTAACATTTTCATATATATATATATATATATATATATATATATATATATATATATATATATATATATATATATATATATATATTTCGTCAAATCCCAATATCAATTTCATATCGTTATTCGTTTCGAGTCCACAAGCACGAGTCATGACTTCTCGGCTTTTAATCAATCAATAGTCCAAACTATACTAAAGTCCATGTTACGGCGTTGTCGGGGTCAACTATTGACTAAAAAGTCAAAGTAACACCGACATTGCTCAAAGTTGACAATTATATATATCAAGTCCAATAAAAAGTCATAATAGCGCAATTCAATCCCAAATCAACTCAAAACAATCTCGCCAACCAATCAACCAACCAAATATGCTCGAAACCAATGTTATGACCCTAATAGTCATGACACGGTCACGGTTAAGACCACGTGAACCAAACAAGCTCTAGAAGCTTTTCGGCTCCACGCGTCTCATCCAAGCACCAACAACATCAACCAACAAGCTACCAAAACGACCCGACCCGGACCCAAGGTCCAAGTGGGTCACGTACGCAACCCAAGGTGCACGTACGTGCCCTAGGTGGCTCGTACACCATTTCTTTCCCAACCAAACACTACCAAATCAATACCACAACATCCAAATACAATCAATCAACCTCCAATCATCAACCAAACATCAAACCCAACATCTATTCTAACCAAAAACATGAAACTAGACCTAAAATGCAAAAACCCATCAATATGATACACCACATGCTTACCAAACACTAGCTACATGTTTATTTAAGTGTTAATTAGACTTAATCCCATGTTTAAACCAAAAGCCCTAAAAATTATAATATGGTTGAACCATATTATTGCCATACGTGGCTTCACAAAGCTCAAAAAAGCATAACCCATGTTCCATTTTCCTTATTCAAGCCCGATCTACAATATTGGATGAAAACCCTAAAAGTACGAATCTTAATCTTAAGATTTGAAGGTGTTATGGAGGTCCAAATGGAGCGTTTAATATATGGTTGGAAAGAGGAGAAAGAGAGCTTCAATATGGTGGTGGAGGTGGGTGGTCACGCGCCGGTGGTGGCCGGATTTTGGCCAGAACAGTGGCGGCGGCCGGTTAGGTGTTTAGGGTTAGGGTTTTATTTATTTTGAGGAGAGAGAGAGAGTTAGAGAGCGAAAGGTGTAGTGTGTGTTTTTAGTGAGAGAAGTAAAAGGGTGGTAATGAGGTGAGGTGAGGGTATATATATATATATATGAAGGAGGGACTTAAAAATAAAGAAAAGGGGAGGAGGGGGGCGCCGGCTAGGTGGGAAAAAGAGGGGTCGACGGCGTCATTTTTCGTAAACTATCCTGTTTACCCATTCCCGAGCTCATATACTGTCCCCCGAGTGTCCCACGACGTTCATTCGACTTCCTAACATCTTTATTTATGTTTTCCCACGAGTTTTGACTATTTATTTGCCAATTTTCGAGTAACGGTCTAAAAGTTACGTTATTTCTCGTTTTAGGCTTTTCTAATGCCGAATTGCATAGTGCCTACCAAATAGAGTTAAAACTCACATGATAACTCGTTTAATAATGAAATAAGCCATAAAAACCAATAGACGATATAAAATCAAGTCATGGTTGATACAAATAGTGATAAAGGCAAAGCTCGATTTAGTTTAATGAAATGTGGTTACCTAAAATAGACTCCCTAAATTGCCATTTATCACACTAAGGCGCAGCCGATCCAGATCACCGCAGAAGAAAACCGCTGAAAAGGAAGAAGTGTTCAGAAGGTTGCGCAAAAGCGCGTTCCATAGGCTTGGAAACAGAGAGAAAACTATCTCCATGTGTTTCGAAAGCACAGAGAGAACTAACCATCGCAGATCCGAAGAAGAGGACAAAGGCACTCAACACCATTCTTCTTCGCAAAGAACGGAACCCTACTCCGGAGGATACGAAGGTAGTTGAACATACTCACGGAGGACCGATCGGCACTCCGGAAATGAAGACAACGGAAATCAACACTGGAGCTCCGGATCAAAGAGGAAAAAGTCGAATGTCGAGAACGACGACTTAGCTAGGCCATGGGTGTATAAGGAGACCGACCCATTCACTCCACGCATTCGCTATTTCGACATGCCTAAGAAGACGCGAATGCCTACCAATGTGAAGACATACGACGGAAGTGAAGACCCAGAGGACCACCTAAATTTTTTTTTCAAGCTGCGGAAAAGGTAGAACGCTGGGCTATGCCAACATGGTGCTGCATGTTCAACTCTACCCTCACCGGATCTGCTAGGGTGTGGTTCGACGATCTCCCTCCGGAATCGATCGACACTTATAACGAACTGAAGGAAGTTTTCCTGTCAAACTTCCTTCAGCAAAAGAAGTGCATAAAATATCCGGTGGAACTTCATCATATCAAACAGAAGGAAGGAGAAACCACATAAGACTTCTTGAAAAGATTCAAGGTGGAAAGTAGGGATGTCAAAGGAGCTCCGAAAGTCATGAAGGTTTCCAGCTTCATGCATGGAATCACTAACCCCGAGTTAATTAAGAGGTTACATGATAATATACCCAAATCGGTGGACGAGATGATGAGGGTAACCGCATCTTTCCTCCGTCTGGTAATCACAAAAAAAGGAGGACGCTACCCCAAGTGCAATGGAAGCCGCATGAGTCCGGACAAAAGCAAGGCTTTAAGAGAGGGTACAGAAGTCAACTTCGGACGGACCGGAAGCAAGATAGGTTCACCCTCCTTTCCAAAACACCCAAAGAAATATTGGCGTTGGAAAAGGCGAAATTCAAAACCCCTCCACCAATGCTTACACCGATTAAGAAAGAAATGCCAACAAATATTGTGAGTTCCACGGAGAAGTAGGACACAACACAGACGAATGCATGCACCTAAAAAGACAGATAGAAGAACTGCTGAGAACCGGAAAGCTGTCAAACATGATAAAGGAACTTAAACAAAATAGTGGCAAGGATCAGTCCAAAGCACCTAAATAAGGGGAAATGTTAGGAAAAGATAGGACTCTTGCAATCCTGATGGTGTAATCTCAGCAGCGGGTGATACAACAAAAAATTACACAAAGTTTTTCCCCAAACCACAACATTTCGTTCCCATCACTTACGGAAGAAGAAGGGAATGACGGACCAATGATCATCGAGGCAGAGATAGGTGGACACTTTATACACCGAATGTATGTTGACGGAGGCTCCGCATCAGAAGTCCTATACGAGCATTGCTTCGAAAGGCTCCGACCCAAAATAAAAAAGGCAAATGGTGCCTGCCACAACCCCCCCTTATGGGATTCAGCGGAGAAGTAATCTGGACGATAGGGAAGATATCGTTGTTAACTTAAATCGGGGACGACGAGCATTCAACATCAGCATGGATGAAATTTGTGGTGGTAAGGTCCCAATCGCCATATAATGGGATTATAGGAAGGCCGGGGGTGCGAAAACTACAGGTCGTGCCTTCAACGGCGCACGAAATGATAATGATCCTGGTAAAAGGCGGAGTGCTCACGATTCGCAGTAGCAGAATGGTGTCGTTGGAATGTACTATGGTTTCCAAAACAACGCCACAGTCCGTGATGGAAAAGCTAATTGAAAAGCGAATACACGTGGCAATACATCCGGAACATCCAGAACAAACAATAGCCATTGGGTCAACCCTATCAGCTGAAGGACGAAAGAAGCTATGTGACTTGCTAAAGCAGAACTTGGATATATTCTCCTGGTGTCTAGCCGACATGACGGGTGTCCCAAGACACATAGCAGAACATAACTTAAACATACGAGAAGGGTATACACCAATAAGGCAAAAGAAAAGAGGTCAAGCACCAGAAAGGAACAAGGCGATACAAGAAGTGTAGGAATTGGAAATTCCATAGTGAAGTGTCAGTCACCCTGATGAGTGTGTGAATACTCATCATTTTTGGTTAAATCTGAACTGCAAAACATTTAAAAATGCTCAGAAATCCATCAAAATACTGAAAATATCTCAAAATTGCATTTTATATGTTTCAGATGCAAAATGTTTAAAATCAGATGAAAAATGAGCTAAGTTTGCATAATTGGCAGTTTCAGTCCCCCAAGTTTCAAAAAGTTGTCAGAAATAGTCCCTGAGCACTTATTTCAAAAGAAAAGTCACCAAAGGTCCTTTTAAAATCATAACTTGTCAAAATTAGTCCTTTGGTGAAAAATGTCAAAAGTTTTGAGAAATTACAAGTTTGGTCCTTCAAGTTTCAAATTTGGTAAAAATAGTCCTTGGAAATTTGAAAATGTCTATTTTTGGTCCTTTTACTATTAAAGCTTGTCATTTTTAGTCCCTTGAAACAACTTTGCAAAATTGGCAGCATTGGTCCTTGTATTTTCAGAAATTACAAAACAAGTCCTTGTATTAAAACCTAAGCACCTTGGACCTTGTCATAACCCATTGGATCCCTGCCAATCCTTTGACCCTTTGTTTTTGACCCCCCCTTCAATATTAAGCCCTGGTCAACTACGGTCAAACAAACACACCTACCTGTTTCCCTCCAAAGTCTTCTTCCCCACCCACCATGCCTGCAAACCCAGTTTCTCCCATCACTCCAGCTCAATTCCCACTCCCCTTATCACTCCACCTCCACCAAACTCCAAAATGCATTTAATGCCCCCTCCTCCATTTCACTCAACCCCAACTTGCAAAAAAACAACTTTGGCGCCAAAAAGTGATCAAACGGCTAAAATCATCTCAAGCCATCCAAAGGTCCAAAAGGCAAGTGGGATTCACTCAGAGGGCTAGTGGAAGCTTTTTGGTATAAATAAAGGAGGAAAGAGAAGCAAGGAGAAGTAGTACTTAGTTTATTTTTTAAAATGTATGTCGTTTTTAAATTCCTATGTTTTCAATAGCTTCTCAGTTGTAATTTCAAGTGTAGTTGTATCAAACTCAGTTATTTCAGTGTATTAGAACCATTTTCAAGTATCAATTCAAGTTGCATTACCATTTCATGTTTTACTGTTAACTGTTAAAAAATTCAATTTCAAATACTTATGTTCAAGCTTCAAATAGCTTATTTCTATGTTCAAATAAGCTTATATAAGCTACTTATAGCTTTTTGTGAGCTTATAATTCAGTTTCAAGCAAGTTTGATACTTGGTCAACGAAAGTCAAACTGGGCTCAAATGGAAATGGAAATGGATATGGGTGTTGCAGAGCATGGATTTGGGTTGATATTGAGTTAGGTTATGGTTTAGAATAGGTTAGTGATCCTTGTATTCTTTGGCAAGCCACAGTGGCTAGGACCATATGTAAGTTCATTTTCATAATCACTGCATAATCTGTATCTGTGGATGGGATTAGTTTTTACCTGTTTATTTAGTGGTAATTAGGGTAATTAGACTCAGTTTAATCAATAATACATGCTAGTCCAGTGTTTAGCTTAGTCCAAATTGCAAATCAGTTATAAAAAGTGGTGTTTGGATCATAGGGTTAACCTAAGTTAGAGGGTTGTTCAGTGGGTCAAACCTGTCTACTTAGTCTCAATAAAGGTCACTTGAATCATTTGAGTCATTCATTTGTGCATCAAGACAGTAAAAGTCAAAATTAACTTGAATCTGTCCTAGTGTCTTAACTGTTAGCATTTTCAAAAACCAAAAGCTTGATTTGTGTTCAAATTTCAGTAGAGTAGCTTAATATAACTTTAATTTATCTTATAACATCATAATCAGTCCACAAATTGAGCTCAAAACTCACACAAGTCAAACTTTTCAAAACTGCTCAAAAGTAAAAAAAAAAAAGGTGAAAATCCCAGTTTTCACCCAACTGGGATGATTTTTCATGGATTCAGTTTTGGGCCAAATCAAGTGAAACTTGGGGTTTAAAAACTTCAACTGGTCTAGTTTCTTAATATCATTTTTGTAGATTTTTGTGAATTTTTTACAAGCCCCAAAACAGCTTGTCAATTAGGGCTTAATTGCCCTGTGCACTGACTCAGTAATACTGAGTCTGCACAGGTTTTGTGCAGGGCTTGTCCCAAGCTCAATAGAGCTTGTCTAGGTCTGGTCTTTGGTTTATAGGTAGCTAGCCAGGTCTAGTTTAGGTTCCAACTTTTGGTTTTAAGTCTCAGCTTATTGGGTAGCTTATTCTTTAGCTTAAAAGTAGTGGTAAAATCTGTTCTTGGTACTCAACTTCAAAACATCAAATCAAGTTAATCAGTACTATAGAGGTTTAGGATAGTTGTAACTAGTTGCATTTGGGTACTTTTAGCATATTATAGCTTCTATAATCAGTTGGTGGCCTTTGGTGTTCATTAGCTTATTCCAAGTGCTTATTTATAAGCACTTTGCATTGCAGTTTCATTTTCTTACACACAGGCCACTGTTTTTATATTTTTCATAGATTCAGAGTATTATTTTAGACTTTTCCTGAATTTTTCAGATTTTTCTAGTTCAGTTTGCTATTTTTCTTCATTTAAAACAGTTTTTAGGCAATTTTAATTAGCTTTTAATACAATTAAATCAGAAAAGTTTCAAAAAAAATAAGTTTTCATTTTTCTTAGGTTAAGATAAATATAAAAAGTCAAAAAAATATTTTTCCAGATTTTTCTTAGTTAAATTTGTATTTTTAAGCAATTTAAGTAGTTTTAAATAGTTTTTAATTCATAGAAAATAGAAAAATAATCAGAAAAATACAAAATTAGTTTTGAAAATTATCTTTAGTTATTTTAGATTTTTCTAAGTCATAATTTCATTTTTCTAGATTTATTTCATATTTTCTTGTATTTTAGGGTATTATTAAATAGTTAAAATTAGTTTTTAATTAATAATAATTAGATAAATAGTTTTAAAAATAATTTTCTTTTTCTAAAAATTTTCTCTTATCATTAGGTTTGTAAAATTGTCATTTTCATATTTTTAGGATTAATATTGTTTCAGTTTCATATTTTCTTTTGTACGTCACGTAGTTTTTAATTTAAATTTTATAAAAGAAAAATCAAAAACATCATTTTAAAAATAGTGATAGCGTTTATTTAATATATTTTATCTTTTTAATTTTATTTAATTTGCATTTAAGCCCCTGTAGTTTATATACTTTTTCTTTAGTTATAATCAATCAAAACTCTTTTCCGTTCAAATCCTCTCGATCACTATTCGTTTGGTGATTCATCGCACAGCTCGTTGGGACATAACGACCTGGGGAAACTCTATGCTCTCCTGATCTTCATTGCATTTGGTTCCAGACTGTTTGAAGTTTGTTACGGTTAGCCATTCACAAGTGGCTAGTTTGTGTGACAAAACTTGACTGTCTGGGAGCGAATCAAATTTTTGGCGCCGCTGCCGGGGAGCTGTGCTAATTATCTCCCGTTTAGCAGATTAGTGATTTGAATATTCACTCTTTGTTCATACCATCTATCTCTATCTATATCTATATATTTTCTTATAAAAAAAAAATCCAAAAACCCAAAAACATCCAAAAACGTATAAAACACAAAAATATTTTTCCTTTTGTTTCTATATATATATCAAAGATAAAAATACAAAAAGATTTGCCGTTTTCTTTGTTTAATAATAACAACATAAAAAATTACCACCGCAAACCAAGGCAGTGTACTACCTAACTGGGGGTACGACCATAATAAGTTCCCGAACCAAAGATTAAAACTTGCCTTTGTGTCCTTGTGAGTGGTGTACCTTTTTCAAAGAAGCCATTCATCTTTCAGAACCAGAAAACTCAAAAAGATTCTTCTTACACCATTTTCATAATTCATTTTCATAATTCCTTTCCTTAACTCTGAGATCTCTTGGAGTTAACTCTAGTGTATGCGCACTCGCTCTTCTAGATCTGTAAGCCCATTTCGTGAGCTTGTCAAGATTCCCAGAAGGCGTGTCCGTAGACTTTCTGCCCCATCAGTCGGATCTGAGATCCGGACTGCTCACACTACTTCCGTTATCATGGCTGAAGAACGTCCTATGTGTGAGCTTCTCCAGGCACCCATCGATGGGTATGGAGATGCTATTGTAATCCCAGCCATTGTGGCTGAAAATTTTGAACTCAAAACCGGGTTACTGAATCTTGTAACCTCAAGTCAGTTCTATGGTTTTGAGCGGGATGATCCTCATGCTCATATTCGATGGTTTAACAAGATTGCATCTACCATCAAATACAAGAATGTCCCTACAGATGCTGTCAAGCTTCTTCTGTTCCCATTTTCTCTTGAGGGACAAGCCCGGATTTGGCTTGAAAAACAACCCCCTCAGTCAATTGAAACATGGGAAGACCTGGTGAAGAAATTTGTGAATGAATTTTATCCACCTTCCAAAACCACGAGTCTTAAAAATGAAATCATCAAGTTCACAAAAAAGTTTGATGAGTCCTTCAGTGAATCGTGGGATCGTTTTAAGGAATTGCTCCGCAAATGTCCTCACCATGGTTTCTCCGAGTTGATGCAACTTGATACTTTCTATAATGGAGTGAGTCAATCTGATCAAGATTCTCTCAATTCCTCCGCTGGAGGAAATTTCTTAAGCAAAACTGTCAAAGAAGCTTTAGCGATCATTGAAAACAAGTCTAAAGTCCGCACTGCACGAAGCAAGCCGGTTGTTTCCCAAGTCAGTGTTGGTCCTTCTACTTCATCGCCCGTGAGTCAATCTAGCACCGATGCTAAGATTGACAAACTCACGGAAGCAATTCAAGCTTTGGTTCTCTCCAACCAAAAGAAAGTCTCTTTTCCACAAACTTCACCTCCTGATGAAGTTAAGAAAGTGGAAGTCTGTGTTACTTGTGGTGGTCCCCATGCTTACTACAGTTGTATGGCCACCGATTTGAAGCTAATGCTGTGGGCGGGATTTCTAATCCAGGAGGCAACCAATACCGTGCTCCTATAGACCCGAACCACCGTCCTAACCACTACCCTGGACCTCCCGGTTTCAACCAAAACCGTAATCAAAATCAAAATAGACCAAACCAAGGTTTTCCAAACCAAGGTAATTTTAGTCCAAACAACGGATTTCAAAATCAACATCAAAATTTCCAACACCAAGGAAATTTCAATAGAAACCAAGGTCAGGGAAATTTCAACCCAGGGTATTTTCATGGCAATAATCCAGGAAATTTCCAAAATCAAGGCCCTAATCCAAACAATAGAGGCCAGAATTTTCCTGTACAAAATCAAGCCATTGTTCCAACTGGACCATCATCTGATGAGTTGTTGAAACAATTCATGAAATCCCAAGAGGAAATGAATCGGTTGTTGGTTAGCCAGATTTCTGACATTAAGAAGTCTTTAAATGATCGACCCTCGGGCTCAGGTACTTTACCTAGCAACACGATCGCTAATCCGAGGGGCGATGCAAAGGCGATCACAACCAGAAGTGGTGCTTCGTATAATGGACCCGCTATTCCTACTACCTCTTCTTCTTCTCTCCCAAAGGTAGTGGAAAGTGAACCTGAGGCGACAAAGGACAAGGAACTTCCTACTAATAACGGAGGTACCAGCAATGTCCATCCTCAGGTTGTCCCGAAACCCAAAACCAAACCTGGAGTTGTTTTTGAACCTCCAGTTGACAACCCCAAATCCAAAACTTCTATTCCTTACCCCTCACGTTTAAATGAGCAAAAGCTCCGCGAAAAAGCCAGTCATCAAATGGAAATTTTTTTTCAAATTTTCCAAGAGCTTCATTTTGACATAAGCTTTGAGGATGCCATCATGCTGATGCCCAAGTTTGCATCAACTCTCAAACACATGTTAAGCAACAAGGAAAAGCTGTTTGAAATGGCCAAAACTCCTTTGAACGAGAACTGCTCAGCAGTTCTGTTAAAGAAGCTTCCCGAGAAGCTGGGAGATCCTGGAAAATTTCTTCTCCCTTGTGTTTTTCCAGGGATGATTGAATGCTTTGCCCTTGCCGATCTTGGTGCAAGTATCAATATGATGCCTTATTCAGTGTGGAAGAAGCTTTCTCTTCCAGAACTTATTCCTACCTGCATGACTCTTGAGCTTGCAGATCGTTCTATATCGCGTCCTCTTGGCATCGCCGAGGATGTATTCATGAAAGTAGGAAAGTTCCATTTTCCAGCTGACTTCGTGGTTGTTGATTTCGATGCCGATCATCGGGTTCCTCTCATTGTTGGACGAGGATTCCTGAGAACGGGCCGTGCTCTTATTGATGTATTTGAGCAAGAAATCACGTTACGTGTGGGTAATGAAGCTGTTACCTTTAACCTTGATCAAACTTCGAGGTACTCCTCAAATTATGATACTGAATCAGTTAATCGAGTAGATGTAATTGATATTGCTTCAGAGGAGTACTCTCAAGAGTTTCTTGGTTATCTTCATAATTCTGTGAGTGGGGATTCCACCACATCTTCTAAACCTATCATTGCCGACTCTTCCCCCTCTCTCACTCCGTTTGAGGGAGGTAACTTCTTTCTGGAAGAGATCGATGAGTTTCTTGCTAGTGATGAATCAATTCCGCCTGGAATTGATGGTGTTTATGATTCGGAGGGGGATATTCTTTATCTTGAGCAATTGTTAAATGAAGATCCATTATCTTCACTCCCTCCGAAAGAGATCACAATTGAGGAAATCAAATCAGTACAAACATCTACTGAAGAATTTCCCGAGGTTGAACTTAAGGACCTACCTCCTCATCTCGAGTATGCATTCTTGGAGGGTGATGATAAATTACCCGTCATAATTGCTAAAGACTTAACTGAGGAGGAGAAAACTGCTCTCATAAAGGTCTTGAAGTCACACAAGCAAGCAATTGCTTGGAAACTCTCCGACATTAAGGGTATCAACCCTGAGTTTTGTACTCACAAAATCTTGATGGAGGATGACTTCAAACCAGCAGTCCAACATCAGAGAAGGGTGAATCCTAAGATTCATGAGGTTATCAAACAAGAGGTTCTCAAACTTCTTGATGCCGGATTAATTTACCCGATCTCTGATAGTCCTTGGGTCAGTCCCATTCACTGTGTTCCTAAAAAGGGTGGCATAACTGTTGTCACAAATGAAGAAAATGAGTTAATTCTAACTCGATTGGTTACGGGATGGCGTGTGTGCATTGACTATCGCAAGTTGAACGAAGCCACCCGTAAAGACCATTTTCCTCTACCCTTCATGGACTAGCTGCTTGAGAGATTAGCAGGGAACGAATACTATTGTTTCCTTGATGGTTTCTCGGGTTACTTTCAGATCCCCATTGATCCGCTGGATCAAGAAAAAACCACATTCACCTGCCCATACGGAACTTTTGCCTACAGACGTATGCCTTTTGGCCTATGCAATGCCCCTGGCACATTCCAACGATGTATGATGGCAATTTTCCACGACATGATCGGGGAAACAATGGAGGTGTTTATGGATGACTTCTCGGTCATTGGGGACTCATTTCAGACATGTCTCTCCCATTTAGAAAAAATGCTTCAACGGTGTGAAGACACCAATCTTTGTCTAAACTGGGAGAAGAGCCACTTTATGGTCAAAGAAGGCATAGTCCTTGGCCATAAGATTTCCAAAAACGGGATTGAGGTAGATAGAGCAAAAGTTGATGTTATTGCCAAATTGCCTCATCCTACTACCGTCAAAGGTATTAGGAGTTTTCTAGGTCATGCCGGGTTTTATCGTAGATTCATACAAGATTTTTCTAAAATCGCTCGGCCTATGACCCATCTTCTTGAAAAAGATGCTCCTTTTATCTTCTCACCTGAGTGCATCGAAGCTTTTGAAACATTAAAGAAAAAGCTTATGGAAGCACCCATTCTAGTTGCCCCCGACTGGGATTTACCCTTTGAGCTCATGTGCGATGCAAGTGATTTTGCTATCGGAGCAGTCTTGGGGCAACGAAAAACCAAGCATTTTCAGCCTATCCACTACGCATGTAAAACTATGACTGAAGCTCAAACCCATTACACCACTACAGAAAAAGAATTATTAGCTGTGGTGTATGCGTTTGAAAAGTTTCGGCCATACCTTATCTTGACCAAATGCGTGGTGTATACGGATCACTCGGCTCTCAAATATCTCTTTGCAAAACAAGATGCAAAGCCGAGATTGCTCCGTTGGGTTCTGCTCCTACAAGAATTTGATATCATTATACGTGATAAAAAAGGAGCTGAGAACCTGGCTGCTGATCATATGTCCCGTCTAGAAAACCCTCACCAAGATGTGTTCGAGAAAAAGGAAATTAACGAAACATTTCCTCTCGAAACAATCAATGTGGTTTCTTTTCGTGGAGACTCTTCTACCCCATGGTTTGCTGACTTTGCAAATTACCATGCGGGTAACTTTGTGGTGAAAGGGATGTCGTCCCAACAGAAAAACAAATTCTTTAAAGATGTGAAACATTATTTCTGGGACGACCCCTACTTATTCAAAATTTGCGCGGATCAAGTCATCAGGCGATGTGTGTATGGTCAGGAAGCTATTGACATTCTCAAGGCTTGCCATTCTGGACCTACTGGGGGACATCATAGCCCCAACTACACTGCCAAGAAGGTGTTTGATTCCGGATTCTATTGGCCCACAATTTACAAGGATGCCCATGAATTTGTCAAAACCTGTGACGCTTGTCAGCGTCACGGGAATATCTCACAAAGAAATGAAATGCCGCAAAACGCCATTCAAGTGTGTGAGATTTTTGACATCTGGGGCATTGACTTTATGGGGCCATTTCCTTCATCTCGCGGTAATAAATACATACTCGTGGCCGTTGACTATTTGTCAAAATGGGTTAAAGCTAAGGTTTTGCCTACCAACGATGCCCGAGTTGTTGTGAAATTCTTAAAATCTCTTTTTGCTAGGTTTGGAACTCCACGTGCTATAATCAGTGATCGTGGTACGCATTTCTGGAATGACCAGTTTGATAGAGTCATGCAAAAGTATGGTGTAACTCACCGTCTCTCTACTGCGTAACACCCCCAAACAAGTGGGCAAGTGGAAGTTTCCAACCGGGGGATTAAAAGAATCTTGGAAAGGACAGTAGGCGAAAACCGTGCCTCTTGGTCGGATAAGCTAGATGATGCACTTTGGGCCTTCCGTACAGCTTATAAAACACCCATCGGGTGCACTCCATACAAGCTTGTATACGGGAAGGCATGTCATCTGCCGGTTGAGCTTGAGCACAAGGCATACTGGGCCTTGAAGCATGCCAACTTTGATATTCAGACAGCTGGTGATCACCGGAAAGTTCAAATGAATGAATTAAATGAACTCCGTGATCAAGCATACGAGAACTCTTTGATCTATAAAGAAAAGACAAAGAAGATTCATGACTCAAAAATCAAAAACCGCGTTTTCAACGTCGGTGATCGAGTCCTTCTTTTCAACTCAAGATTGAAGATTTTCTCGGGAAAACTAAAATCCCGCTGGTCTGGACCATTTACCATCACTAAAGTATTTCCATATGGAACCATTGAGTTATCTCAACCCGATGGTCCAAACTTTAAAGTGAATGGTCATCGGTTGAAGCATTATTTTGGAGAGGACATTCCTCCTGTGGTTGTCCCGGATTTACAAACTTTCCCCATGAACCAATGAATGCGGGGATCGAGTCAAGCTAGCGACTCGGGAATCAAAAACAGTAGCATGCCATATGGGTTTTCACCCATATTTCTGACTTCTTTCTATTTTCTACCACCCTAGTGTGGGGGAGTTGCCCCACATGTTGTGTATATATATAAGTTTAAAAAAAAAAAAAAAAAAAAAAAT